>CABFWB010005656.1:32177-42398 GCA_902151455.1 Timema bartmani | reverse complement strand
GTAGAGGAGGGAGAGAGACAACATAGTCATAGCAAGGAGTAGAGGAGGGAGAGAGACAACATAGTCATAGCAAGGAGTAGGGGAGAGAGACAACATAGTCATAGCAAGGAGTAGAGGAGGGAGAGAGACAACATAGTCATAGCAAGGAGTAGAGGAGTATTGACACCAAGTGAGCCTCCTATTTTCTTTTTGATGGCTTCAGTTCTTTCGTCTGAGGGTTACCGGATTCAACATGATTCGAAGAAGAAGATATGATGTTGATTTGGGGAGGTACATCTTGTCCAATATCATATGGCTTGTTAATGTTTGTACTGAGCACAGCCAGTGAATGATTCCCCAGTGATCTAGTTGATAGCATAACATAACGGGAGGGTTGCAAAGAATCATGCGTGTTGTCCAAGCCTGATTAAGGAGAAGCTGTACTGCTGAAATAAGTACCAGGCTTTGAATTTAAAAATTTCAAAAATTTTACTCTTCAGATTGGTGTGGACTGGCAAATTCAAGCTGGCCATATCGGCTACGTATTACATATTTGATTTAAGTTGCGTTCATTCCACTCACAACATCAGCTTCTACTTTTTATGTTTATGAGCAAAAATGGTTCTTTATTGCTAGACGAAAGTTGAGAGTCAATTGTTGATGTATATTTATGTGCCCACTACTTGAGTAGATTACAGAGCTAGTAACAGTCAGCATTCAATAACTACAGTTTCACATTCAATGCCATCACATATCTTACTCACTGGAACATTGATTATAATGGATTAAAAACAATCATTTTTATTGGACTGGTTAGCTTGATTATAGTTTAGAGTGGTTGCGTTGGCCCACCTCTGTGTCCAGATATTAAACATTTAAGAAAACATTTTGAATTTTGGGAATGAGAGATAAATAGAAAGTATGATATTACATTATTTTAGTTTATTTATTTAAGGTATTTAACGTGCACTTCCTGAACTGGCCGATTATATCAGAACATGAGAATTTCTATGAGCGAGAGTGAAAAAGGCCTATCAGTTGATTGGGAATGGTATTTTAACATACCCTCCAGGGTTCTTTTACATGCCACAATCTACATGGGACTGAAGGCTTTACTTCCTTTCCGAAGAAAGTTGTGCAACAGATTTTGATTACTCAAGAAAAATCCGTTGACCACAGTTGGGCTTGAACCCACGGTCATCGGGTCCTGAGGCGAGTACTTTACCCCAAGACCATCGAGGTTGACTATATGATTATTGTGGCTAGAGGATTTACAATGAGGGAAGGATGGTATTATAATACCTACTTTCATAAAGGGGGATGTAACAGAGTTTAATAATATAGAAGTACTGTATCTCATTACTACCAACATGATTTAAAATTTTTATCTAACATAATTTTAATAGAGGAAATAATTTGGGATCACCAGTGTGGATTTTGATGAAATAGATTGACCACGCATCAGAATTTTACTATTCAGAAAATATATAAAAAAAAAAAGTGGGAATACAACATGACGGTTCATCAACTATACATAGATTTTAAAAAGGGCTATGATTCAGTTAATAGAAACAAATTATATGAAATTTTAGACAAGTTTGAGATACCCAAAAAACTTGTCAAGCTAATTGAGATATGTTTGACTGATATGTTTAGCAGGGCACGGATGGATTGGGTGTCACTTATCAGATACTTTCTAAATAGATAATGGGTTAAAACAAGGAGATGTACTTTCCCCAATATGTTTTAATCTAGCCTTAGAGTAATACAAGAGAAAAGGAAAGAGTTGACATTAAACAGTACANTGTTTTAATCTAGCCTTAGAGTAATACAAGAGAAAAGGAAAGAGTTGACATTAAACAGTACATTGCAGCCATCAGGATACTCAGATGGTTTAGCTTTGTTAGGTAATTAGTAAGAAACTGTTGTAAGAAATGTAATACATTTTATTAGAGGTTAGCAAGGAAATAGGTATAGAAGTGTACGCTAAAAAGGCTACATATATGATAAAAATATGTGATTAAGGACACTAATTTATAGATTATTTTGAACCATTAGCATAGCTAACATTATGAAGAGGGGGAGATTGAAATGTTAGTTACAATTACTTTACCTATTAAATCTTGTATTAGCTCTAGCGAACAGTTTATTAATATTATGTTAGTAATGGATTTGTGTTCACACCAAATATCAGATTTGTAACGATGACACACCAAACAATACATATTTATCAGATCTTCTCCTTTCATTTTCAAACTTAGATACAAACTAAATATATTTTAAATAATTTGACTGCACATGTTACACAAAATATTATCTTCAGAGTCAAATTTAAAGGTAAAATACTCATTTTAAGAGAGGCATAAAGTGGCCAAACAGAAAAACCACAAGATTTTCTCATGAAAGTACTCTCATTTAAAAAAATATAAACTCAATTGTTTAATTCACATGTAATGAATTGTGTTCTTTATACGTGAAGTAGTTCTTGCTTAAGACCTATATGGACAACGTTTCTAAGAGTGGGGCTTAGATTTGAAGGAAAGTCGAAACTGGCGGTTATGTCTTTGTGTTTTGAAAGCTCTCTGACCTCCCCGAGGCTAGGGTACAACTTATAGAGGTGTGTCGGCAAGTCGAGTGGACAAAATATTTTACCAGAAGATAGTACAACCCTTAAAAAATGAGACCTCTCAACCTAGGTTAGAAACCCTTAAAACAAATGATGGTAATTGACTCCCAAAATACCACTTTCTTACCTCTGTCCTACACTCAACATACTGGGGAATGATGACGAAAGGTAGGTTATGGGGAATAGCACCAGGAGAACAATTCATATGTTGGGAACCAGGCAATGTGAAACAATGTTTTTACCATGTACAGTACATTACTTTGTCCATAAAAAAACTTGGTGCTTTATATTTCATATTTTATAGTTAACTTTTTACTACCTTATAATTATTAACAATGATGAAATTAAATGAACAATAGTTGATAATAATATTTATCCATTTAATAATATAGGCCTAAGATTTACATTTTGTTTGGTTTTACGCTTATTTTGAAATACAATTAAAATGAGATAAATTTATTGTTTATTGCTATTATGTTTAGCAAAAGTTCAAAATATTAGTAAAAGAAAATCATAAAATGAAAATTAAAAATCTTGCAAAGAAATTTTAGCGAATTATTGTTCCTTTTGGTCCTCCATGTATTTTCTAATTATGACAACATATTTGAAAACTAATAGAATTAAATTTCTCATTATGTTGTGTTTGATGTAGCTTGTGGTGGCGATATCTCGCCAGACTTGCAGGGAGGAGGCGATGCCGGACCTATCTTGAACTCGCCATCGCAGAGAAGCACCACAAACCCTATCATGGAGAATGTACTGAGACAACCAATCACAGGTCCAAGCTACCAGACTAAAGGTATGACAGTACTTGGTATTACAACACAGCTTTCACTTAAATACTTCAACAAAGATGAGATTTCTGTTTCTCAATGTTAATAAAATACAAGTCCTAGATACAACATTCTAAAATGATTGTTGTATGGAGTTGGTTTTTATATCACATTTACATAAATAATACTTAAAAATATGAGATCAAAACAAAATGGCTTTATAATGAAAAGAATAACACAGTTCACACTTAAAATCGCTGCAATTGGACAAAAAGTTTTTCCTTAAACAGTTATATTATACATTAACATCCAATGTCCTTTTCCTGTGTTTTTCCTAAGTATTTTTGTTCCTTTTTCATGTTCTTCTCAAAGTGTCTAATCATTCTTTACAATTCTCCCTTTTCTCCCTTTTGTGTTTTTTGGTTTCCACACTCCCTCCTGATGAGTATTGATAGAATGAAACCTAGGTCCAGTGATTGGGCAGTAATGATTACTTTTCTTTAAGACGCAACCATTACCTCTTTGTCAATTGGCAGCAATGTAAAGTGTGAACTGTGTTATTATTTTCATTTTAACAGCCATTTTGTGTTCGTTCCTTTTATATGTTTCTATCCACCTTTCCTTTACCTTCTTCTAAATAAATATATTATGAGATCGATATTAAAATCTTCACTCCCCAAGAAAGATTGTAAAAAAAAAACTAGAAAATTCTCTGAGTTCTTTAATATAAGTTTAGTAGCCATCCAAAAAAAGCAAATATTTAATTCTTTAAGCTGGCAGCCAATAACATTTTTCCAATTTGTCTTATCACGCTGAGTCCTAAATGTTCAAACTAGAGTCTTTTGTGCTCACCTTGTATTTTACTGTGGGTGATTTAAAATTAATTATTAGTGGCTAAATATGATTTCTCTTGCTAAAATTTTAAAAGTTAACGGTAAATTTTAGAATTATAAATCTTATTTTATCAACTCTTTCTTATATCGACTGTTTGATGTGATTCAACAGACTAATTCATGTTGGATCAAATATGTAGCTTTGATGCGATGTGTCAAGCAATAATGGGATGATTAGTACCTCGGACTAAGTCAACATGGTAGAGCCACAGTCTCATGCACTAAACATTGCCATCACTTTTTATAGACTGGCACAACACTCTTAGCTGGAATCACTTTTTATTTTTTAAATTGCTGAGACACGAATCCTGGCAGGTGACATTTTTCAACCATATTTAACTGAATTCACTGTGACTGGCACTCATCCCAAACTGTGTACATTTAAATCTTGTATATGTGGCAGCGTAAATGTTGCTCTTGAACTGTCTTGGCTGTTTTTTCTAATAGCTGATAATTGTCTGATGATCCCACATGTCCATTACATGAAGGGTGACGAATGACCCAGAGTCTAAATAACTCAATGGTAGAGCATTGGCAGGCTAAGTCAAAGATCCCAGGTTAAATTCCTGTATCAAGGTGTCATCTTTCGATAATATTAGACTAATAAAATATGTATTTTCTTAATTCAAGTATTGGTTCTGGAGATCAATTCTTGTAGACAACCCATTTAGTAGTTTGGTTTACTTACTCACTTACATCCTTACCCTTCAGACTTACTGGATGATTCATATAAACATGATGCATTTCATTAACACAAATGGCTCAAGTAACAGTGTATTGCCTCTTAAATGTACAGTATCTCTTGGAGATTACTTTATCTTCACATTAAATGCTGAAAATGTTCTCCCTCTGCCTCAAGGCACAGCTGAACATATCGTTCCATGTTCCTGGCCATTTGTTGGAGCATTGTGTTGTCAATATTGTTCACATGTAATGTTCTCCTTCATCCATTGTCTTAGAGCGTGTAGCGTAGACTCTTTCTTTCAAATAACCCCACAGAAAAAAGTCTGATGAGGTCAAATCTGGTGATCTCGATGTCCACAATTTCCTGGAGATGATTTGGTCATCAAAGAAACTTTGGATCAGCGCCATGGACCCCTGTGAAATATGAGATGTGGCACCATCTTGTTGAAAGTACCTCTAACGCAACTCGATATCATCCACTTGCTCAATGAATTCCATGAACATGAGTGTGTACTCTGCGCTGTTCTCTCTCTGATATTGCACACTAAACTCAGACTATCAATGGGTGCATATGTGCTCCACGAATGGCGTGCAGGTGTTAATCGGCCCAAATGCTTGTGTTCTGTGAGTTCACGTAGCCACACAGGTGGAACCATGCCTTGTCTGTGAATCATGTAATGGACATTATGCCAGGATTTTAAACAATGAACACCTCGAACCAACAACAATATTTCACTCTTTTTACCTTTTGATGAACAGCTTTCATCGCTGTAACTGAGTTTGTTGTCCAGTAGGTTTTCACAAGGAGCAGCTGCTGCTGTTGTGTGTACTGCATCTTCACAATGATAATGGCCAAGACTAAGACAACACTGGCGAAATAGGTGGCAAATCCTTAAAAATTGCATTGCTCCATTTCGTGACAAATGAAACCCCTAGAGTTCCCGCATCATTTGCAGGGTTGTTATGTTTAAATCAATATGTTTAAAACATATCTTAAACTAAAGACTTGTACGGATTTGTTTTTAAACATTTTTTTTAAAGTCTTCAACAAAGCAAAACTACAGAGAAACAAACGTTTATTTAATACAAAATGGAAAATTCCTTATCAAAAACATCCAAAGAATAAGTTGTCAACATAACTTATAATTAGAAGAAATTTATGTTTATTTTTATTTAGTAACTAGGCCTAGTACTCAAAATTAAGAACAAAACTTTACATAATCTAATAGATAAATTGCTTTAAACGTTTTTTTACAGTTACAATATTTTAAATGACTTAAAAATATAAACTAAATTTATTCAAATAAAACATAATATTTTTCTAAATTTTTTAGGCTATACTTTAAATCTTATATCAAAAGAGTAATTTGTCATTTTACTATTTAGTGCTCGAAAAACTGCCACAAGCTTAGATGCTTTTTCTGTACCTAATCTATTTCTAATTTTCAAATGTATGAAACCAAAGGAAGAAAACAGCTGTTCAACTCCTGCAGGTGATGCTACTGCACTGTGAACTTGCTTGACTAGGTCCATCATTTTTGAGCTCACACTGTTTTCTAGTGATAGCCACCATGTTCTAGAACATATTTCGAAAACAGATAATCTTGGAATGGAGCACATTTTGCCCGATATTTTATTATTTACGGCTTCAAATTTGGGTGATATAAAGCTATATACTCCAAAGCAATGTCTAATTATTGTGAAAATTAGATATCCTCTATTATATTTGTATCTAAGAAATAAAAAGTTATTAAAACATAGTTACTATAATGACTATTTACAAGTGATTTATTTATTTGTGATATTTAACATGCACTTTCTAAACCGATTGATTATATTTGCACACAACTTATAAACCAACTTATATCTATAACAGACACAGCATCCAGACCCCTGATTGTTAAACTCATCACTGTGAAAGGGGAAACCCACATTTTACCCAGGATTATTTGCAAGTGAGTTTATGTTATGTTTTAATTATTCCAATAACTCGTTGCATCATGGAATACATTAAAAACACAGAAGGTGTGGAAAGGTGCAGGCTCAGGGGAATTGGGAGCCTGCATTAAAAATGTGTTTATATATATTCATATTTAAATAAAATAAACTATGTACTAATGTGTATTTGCCAAGATTGTACTTTATACACTTGTCCTGGAGGAATTGTAAAAAATACTTAAAAAGTCCTTGAAATTTCCTGGAAAATATTTCATGATTTTGTGTAGGAACTATGTAAGTGTTTGAGTCCTGTTTTCCACCAACTCTTTAGACTTTGAACTATTAGATAGTGATGAGCAAGCAACAAAAGATGGTACATTTAAATCTTCCTCCTCTTCAATTGATTCATGAAAATTTGTCTCAGGCCTACACTTTACAACATGATTCTCCATCCTTGAAACTAATCCTACCATCTCTATTTTGCATTGGTTGTATTTTGCTCTTAATGTCTGTTGGTTGAATTTCCAAAAAAATGTGCCTAAATGACATATTTTCTTCTTCCAGTTGGAATAAAACTCATTTTAAAATTCCAAATAATTTCAGTATAGGTTATTACTAATAACAAAAGGCAGTAATGAAGTTCAGTAAATCTCAGTAATATAACTGAGATTTAGGCAGCAGAATGACCAACTACCAGGATTACTTTAAAACATTTCGTTCTAAAATATTAAATGTTTCCCTTTAATTTAAAAGAAATATTTTTTTAAAGTTATATAGATACACGGTATTTTTTTAGTAAATAATGTTTTATGCATTGCTTGCAACATGTATTTTAAATAAATAAGGTTTTATTCACAATTTAAAAAATGTAAGCTCACAGTTTAAAACACTTTTCCTCTATTGCATCAAAAACATATTTTAAAAAAATATTAAAAACCACCGGTTTTATGTGTGTTTTTTTAAAAGAAACATGCTTTTTTCAACCCTGGTCATTTGAAACAGCTGTGCTGCACCATCTTGTGACAAATGAAACCCTTAGAGCTCCTGCACAGTTTAAACAGCTGCGCTGCACCATCTTGTGACAAATGAAACCCTTAGATCTCCTGCACAGTTTGAAACAGTTGAACTGCACCATCTTGTGACAAATGAAACCCTTAGAGCTCCCGCGCAGTTTGAAACAGTTGAACTGCACCATCTTGTGACAAATGAAACCCTTAGAGCTCCCGCACAGTTTGAAACAGTTGAACTGCACCATCTTGTGACAAATGAAACCCTTACAGCTCCCGCACAGTTTGAAACAGCTGCACTGCACCATCTTGTGACAAATGAAACCCTTACAGCTCCTGCACAGTTTAAACAGCTGCTGCACCATCTTGTGACAAATGAAACCCTTAGATCTCCTGCACAGTTTGAAACAGCTGCACTGCACCATCTTGTGACAAATGAAACCCTTAGAGCTCCCGCACAGTTTGAAACAGTTGAACTGCACCATCTTGTGACAAATGAAACCCTTACAGCTCCCGCACAGTTTGAAACAGTTGAACTGCACCATCTTGTGACAAATGAAACCCTTAGAGCTCCTGCACAGTTTAAACAACTGTGCTGTTACCTTGTGACAAATAAATGAAACTCCTAGATTTCCTGTGAACTTCGAAAGAAAATTGAAGCATTATGATGTATTCAAATGAAAAGCTTTAGTTTTATATGAATCGTCTATAGCATCAGACAATGTTGGTCAAATATCCAGACTATAGTGGCATAGCTAACTCATAATTCAGAAAGAGGTGTATGAAACTTTGAAAAGGGGAAGTTGAATGACAAATGTCCTTTGCTTCGAACCCATCAATAACCTTCACCTCTTCAAAACCTTTTGAAATACAAACAAATTACAAATAGATTTGATACATCTCACTAAATATTACATGTCTCAACACGCAACAGTTTTCTGATTAGTTTCTAACAGTATTTTTGACACCAAATATTAATTAAATGACATCTATTGTAGGAACCTGGTAATATACATTGAGACTCTACCAGCCCCACAGGAATAAAAATGTAAATGGTCAATATAGCACATAACGAACAATATGGCAGTATCGCCCTGCTCAGTGTGCCCACGACAGTAGTGTGCGATATAAAGAGCTCTTTTCAGCCAACAGGGTGGAGAGTAACGGGTGTGGGGCTGTATTTACCAACAGATAGCCCTATTGCTAGTTTAGCAGTTAGTGGTCTCACTTCCAAATATTATTTTCATATAAAAGTGGTGGTAGAGAAGCAGGAGGACGGCTGTTTTAAATATTTAACTTGAAAAAAATATATATAAATATATGATTTTAAATCCTGCCACTCTCTTTTATTTAAAATGAGTATGTTAAAACATTTTCTTAATTTAAAATTTAGTGTATGAATAAAATTAAAATAATAAATAATCTTTTCAAATAGATAGTTTGAAAAACCACAGTCAAATAGAAAAAAAAAACAAAACCATAGGTGATTTGGACTAATGGTTATTTAAATATTTTAGTTCTGAGCTTAGCCTGTATTTCGGAAGGGTAGTTCGCCCTCTTAAGACGGCACTGCCATAATGTAAGCTTGAATAAAGTGAGAAATGAGAGGAAAATATCTAATTTTCAATCACCAACACTATATTGTTCAAAAGGAAAATACCGGCTATTATGTAGCACCATGAACTGACAGTCACTGGTTAAAAGCAAATAAAACATTTTACAAAGATTTGTTGTTCTATCCTTATATGCACCCATTGTTTAGTCCATGATATTCTCTATAGGTGTGCTGATGCCAATGAATCGTAATATGTGAGTATCATGCTGATTGATTAATCCATGATTTTTTTCTTGGTATTCAAAATTTGCAACACAATAAATGTTTTGTCTTATGGGCAGTGAACTACTATAAATTTTTGCGAAACTAAAAATCTATTAAAATTAACAATTAAAAGCAAGGATAAGTAACGTGCGAGACAATTTTAATAGACAATCATGTTTACAACATTACACTTAACAATTATGGGAAAGGGAGATATGCGACGTGGCCTCATGAGGGGAGGAGAGACGAGCAACGTGGCCTAAGGAAGGGAGGAGAGAGGAGCAACGTGGCCTCATGAAGGGAGGAGAGACGAGCAACGTGGCCTAAGGAAGGGAGGGGAGACGAGCAATGTGGCCTCAAGAAGGGAGGAGAGACGAGCAACGTGGCCTCAAGAAGGGAGGAGAGACGAGCAACGTGGCCTCAGGAAGGGAGGGGAGACGAGCAACGTGGCCTCAAGAAGGGAGGAGAGACGAGCAACGTGGCCTCATGGGGGGAGGAGAGA
>CABFWB010005656.1:14517-30469 GCA_902151455.1 Timema bartmani | reverse complement strand
AGATAGTTCCAGCCACCACACTATAGGAACTAGCCTCCTCACCAGCCATGTTCAGAGCCCCTGCATACAAACACAAATACAACTTTAAAACCCTGCCGAGACTAGCTTCTTCTCAAAGTAAGTAGGGATAGAAAGGTGGGAGTCTGAAAGGAGTGATGGCTGCTAGAAAAATATATATTTGTACAAAGGGATAGGGGAAAGGAAATAAATCATATTAGCTCCATGCAACAAGTATTTATGATAGTTTTATCACTTTGGGAGTTATTTTTAAACTTAGAGTAATATGGTATTTCTTAGCTGTTTATTATAAAGGCTAGGGAGACATAGTTTACCCTGACACTGTGCTTCTACCAGAGTAATTAGTAACATTAATACCTTCAGACCTACCATCAGAATAAGTAGGTCATACATCCATAGTAGCTACTGTCACAAATCCCTTGAGACCTACAATCAAAGCAAGTAGGTCATACATCCATAGTAGTTTTTTTTACATACTTACTGGTTGAATGTATACCCTTTGCTTGTATAGGTATATTAATAATACATTGAAATTATTATTTAGTGCAGATATGCTGTCATTTACATATATTTATTTAAATAGGCTTAAAAAGGTTTTGAGCTAGATTCACATAAATACACATAAATGTTTCAACTATATCTATATTACAGACTTCCTCACCGCATTACTTAGCAACCAATTTTAAACTACTAAAAAATCAGCACCAGCTTAATACACTTGCTAAAAACTCTACCCTTTTAAGCATCCCTATTCACAAATCTGAGTCTTATTCCCGTTCATTCACAGCCACGGGTGTGGAATGAGCTTCCTCCCACAGTAAGGGACTTGACTGGGTTGGCTGCTTTCAAAACCGCAGTCGAACGGAATATTATTTCTAGTAGAATCTAGCTCTTCATTCTTTTGTAAACATTACAAATAAAACTGTTTATAAATAAATAAATGAAGGAATGAATGAAAGAATGGATGGAGGTAATCGAATGATTATATTTAAAATTTTAGACAATCATTTTATATTCACTATTGTCATTACAAGCGTGTTAGTTTAATTGGTTAAGTGTAAGACAAGGCAAACTAGCCTTAACTTCGCCAAAATGTAGAAAATAAAGACAACAAATAAATAAAATAAATAAGCATATTAGCAAATGTAAATGTAGGTCAATAGTTATTGGTGACAGGGCAAGTAGTGTTGGATGTGGAGTCAGAGGTAAACATTTTCCAAATCTTGGGGGCCTTAAATCATTTACTTAAATTTCATTGGTATAAAATATATTTAATTTTCATGTTGAATACATACAATTATGCTTAATTAAAATAAACATGGCACAGAGAATGAAAGATAAAAAAAAACTTGAATAATACGAATGAAGATGTATTGGATCAGTTGTGAACACACGACTTGTGTAAAACTGACTTTGTACCTTGACCAAGCTCTGTTACTATTATGTTCTTTCATCGGCAGGATAAGAGCCTGGAAAATGAGAGGGATAGTTAAGGAGAAGGATGACTAAGGGAATGGAGGAGGAGAGGATACCAAGGAAGATAGTAGGGAGGCCAAGTGGATGAATGGAGTGTGGAGGAGAGGTTATGATGTTGTTACTACTCTGGAGTAACTCCAAACACGTAGGAAATAGATCGTGGGGCTGAAACTATACCATAAATAATACATAAAATATATTACAAATAATAACTTTTTGTTTTGGTTGTAATACATACATTTGCGAATTTATTAATATTTTGGTTTACTTTATTCACTTTTATCACTGTAGCTAGCTGTATTTTATTATATATGAAACAAATGTTAACTATTATGAGAATCTTTCACCAATAATAAGTCTGAACATAATTATTTCTTACTTTTTGAGCACTGATTGCATCCTTATTTTAGAAATTGGACATTTATGGCCTTTTAGGGGTGACTCAAAAGAAGATCAAATCAAGAACACTAAAACATTCTTAGCCGATAGTGTTAATTTAGTCCTCCTGATTTCTCTTCCTTATTTTGGTTATTATAAAAGACAACTTGGACATTGAAACACTTTTACAAGCTTTAATTAGAGCAGTACTTCCTAAACTGTGCTCTGTGACATAGCGCTGAGTTTTATTAATCATCAAATATGTTTTGATAGCTCTAAGCTTTTTTCATTCATTACTGTATCCAGCTGGCTAGGCCTGTCCTAGCTTCATAATCTAAGTTAAGACTAGGCCAGACACAACATCCAGTCCCCGGCCGTTAATTCATCACTGTGAAAGGGTAAACCCACATTTCACAAATGTTATATTTTTCAATCACCCTTAGTCCAGTAGACACACGCTACCAACTGAATTAAGGTGAATGAAGATATTGACAGGTATTTTTTATAGGCCCCTATTTCCCTCTTTCATGTCTTTGTTTACCTTAAGAAAGGTTTACTCTAATTCAGAGCTCCCATTTATGGTTTTCAAGATACAAAGTTGTTAATCTTGATGACGGAGGAGCGCATAACTGGAGGAACTCTTCAAGTTGATAACAAGTGTAATTGAAGAATGTTTGTGTTACTGCAGATAACAGTCTGGAACCAGACATAGGGGCCGGGGGAGACGTGCTGAGGACTTCCAAATTGTCTGCAGATGCTCTCGAGTTCTACCCAAAAAGCTTCTTTGAAAAGGTACCATTCCTCCACTTAGTTTGGCTGTCTAATCACATTCACACAACATTAGCAAACACAACTTTATTTGAAATAGAGAGGGGTCGAATCCTATATTTCTTGAATCCAAATTCGAATCCTTGAATCTTCAAAAGTACATTTTTAGTTTGTAAAAAAATTGAAAAATATATTTTAAAAAAGCAAACAAATTGACATAGATAAAATAATAACGAATTTATATATAAAAAAGGGTGATTTTGTCATTTTATTTTTTACATAATTGAAGCTAAATAAATTATGATTTTTTTCTAACTACACAAATCTATGAAATTCCTGAAAAATTGCATTTTGAGGTTAATCTAAGGCCTTTATGTTTGGATTTGAGATTTTTTTTTTCTAGATTCTCGAATTTCTTGAATACCATAAGATTCGAGGGATTCGATCATTTGAGCGTCCCATCTCTAGATTAAACTGTTTTGATATTTATTATATCGCAAGACTAACAACAACTAAGTCTTGTTCTCAAATTGATGGTTGAAATGATATGTGAAAGTTAATAAATGGAACATGTTAACTTGTTGTAGGCACAACCAACTCCATCATTGCACCCAACGTCGAGTACTCCTGACTATGTGGGCAGACACAGCCAACAAGGAAGACTTCAGAAACGATACACTTCTCCACCGTACACAGTCTACTATCAGGTCTGCGTAGTGCCTTGTTTCTATGTTAGTTGTAATACACAACCACTTAGAACTAGGGACATGCTAAATTCACATCTTTACTGTACTACCAGAATAACACAAATTTAGCTAGAAGGGACATGGACTAAGAACTATATAGTTAAGGGTCATTTTTTGTCAAGTGATCCAATATTTTAACACTTTTAACCTTACCTTCTTTGATTTATTTCCCTAATTTGGCTTGCCTATTGTAACCCCAGGGATATTGAAAATTATAAATTTTTATATTTTTATCTTAAGTAGTTTTTAAGTTACTCTGAAATCTAAAAAAATCAAAAAAAAATCACAATTTTCGGTCAACACAATTACAAAATAAATGTTTACCAAGCTATAAATGAGATTGAAGGCTGGGGAGAAAAAGTTTTGTATCTTATTTTATAATTTGGACAATTTTTAATTTCAAGGTTATGTCATAAAATATTTAACCTTGAATTTCTCAAAAACCTAAGTTTTAAAATGTAATATGGTATATTGTGGAAATGGGATGGAAAGTGTTATAATACTGGATCACTTGGCAAGGAATTAATATTGAAAAGCAAATGGTGGACACTGTAGTGGACATTATAAAAGCGCTGCCAGGAGACAATTTGGTTACCATGTGTAAATGTTGACTCTGAAATATTTCTTGCGACGTACAATACTGTACAACAATGTTATGACCACCAAAGAACAAACCTTAGGAAAATAATCCAGCCACAATGGCAATGTTTTCATTTTAAAGTTAGTATAGTTAATAATGTAAGAATAGTTTATTTTACAATTCACTTGGCATAAAGAATAAATACTCATTCTGGACTTAACCACCATTTTTTTCAATGATTACAATATTGACTTGTATCAACACAAATAATAACATCACCTTCAGTGTAAGATACCAATTCTTTTTGAGAAAAATAACTTCTCATATTCCTAAAAAAAAANAAAAAAAAAAGGCCTAACCTTTTGCATGTGTCTACTTATAACTTTATTTCTTTTACTAGTAACAATGCAAGGATTTTGGTAGAACTTTTTAATATGTGAGAGTAACCAAATGAAGAAGAGAACAACTTTGTGACAAATCACTTGTGGTGACATCGGGGGTGTATCTTGCGATGACACCGGGGGGTGTACCTTGTGGTGACACCGGGGGTGTATCTTGCGGTGATACCAGGGGGTGTATCTTGCGGTGACACCAGGGGCGGTACCTTGTGGTGACACTATCGGTACGACATGAAGAACTGGTGACAATAAACATGCATTTATAAAGTCATTGAGATTATTACAACAAATATTTTACAGTCACTAATCCAAATCTATCTATTTATGTACTTTATCTAGAAACGGAATCCTTTATTCACTTATTGTTTCCTAAATCAGTTTAACCAGCAATTTTTAATTACTCCTACATAACACTCAAAAGTGAGTTTTTCCACCACAGATAAAGCTAGGAACAATTTACTATGGAAAATCAAACCAGAATAAAGATTCCTCACAGTGTATTTCTACATCTTGCATCAAGGTCAGTCACTGAGTTATATTCTTCATCAAGTTTACTGTAATAAACTAACCGATATAACTACAAGTTTCACCATGTCAAAGTTCACTCAGTTAATATCCTCGCAATGTCTTAAGTTCTTAAATTATTTTGTCAAGATCTGATACACATTGTTGAACACTAATGTCATTTTATGAGCTATATTTTTCAACTTGTATACTGCTCTAAGCATATTTGCACAAAGTTTGGTATGACTGTAAAACTCTAAAGGAAAATCTTATACTAAGTGCTGACATTTGAGTAATATGATTCTACTCCTACGAAGTAGGTTATTGACTTTGAATCGTACCCAGTGAGATTGGAACTTTCATGATGAGAGGAAATTTTTGTAAGTGTGATAGCTCATATATAAGTAGAGTTTGGATAGCCAAAAATATAAATAAATAAAGTAAAACTATTTTTATTGAGACAAAAATGATTAAATAATTCCAAGTCAACATCCCTTATACATTGTAATATACATTTTGAAGAGAAAAGTTTCCCCTGAAAAGATTAATACAATAACATTTTCTTGTGGGTTGAAAATATATAATATTGTAGCTATACAATTTTAAAATACTGAATATTTAAACTTTTTAACACTAAATGAATTTAGATAAAGTATGTTTTTTTTAAAATTGTGGATACAAAATCTTTATTATGTTTGATGGTCTAGGAAAACATACAAACTTGACAACAATGGTCAAATCATACATCAAGACCTGACTACCTCGCCAGTAGTGGTTTCTTTGTCTAAATACTCACACTTTAGTATGTATCTGTTACAAGCGTTGCGTTGTGTCCTCTATTAATATTGACAGGAGCAAGATAATAATGGAATAGGTAACCTTAAAGAAAGTCCTGAGGTACAAACCTCGGACCTCATCACAGATAAGCCAGTCTATTGTAAGCCTCACATAAACTGTGTGACCACCGGTGCTGCATTAGCACCATCATTGACTTGAAGAGTAAATTAATCCCAAGTTTGGTTGAAATGTAAATAAAATGCCCTCTTGACCTGGTTACTCATAAAAACAGGAGATAAAAATTCCTACAAGCTGAATTGAAAAACTTGTACAGTCTTTACTCATCAAAACTGATTAAATCATAAACAGAGCGGTTTCTCATGATAATGCAAACAATTTGTGAAATTTTTGTCACCGCACCAGATGATTTTTAGCCAGATGATTAACATATGAATAGCATAATATTGATACCAATATGTGTATGAGTATAATCAAAATATGTGGTCATGTTTGGACAACCTTGAAGAGTTTGAAACAACCCCTGGATTGTATTATCTATTGTAATAATCTTCTCCCTGTCACAATATCCCATGTGATAACTGTGTACTACTGTGAAACAGGCCACTCCTGACGAAGACTGCCCCCCGACGTACTACAACCTGTCCCCTGCACAGCAGGCTGCAGGTGATCTCATTGAGGTGATGCATCGTGTTACCATCAGCCCTGGCTGTTTCGACGATCTTGTCAAGCCATTAATAGAGAGTCTCAGCTCACTTCTCACGGACAGGGAAACTGTCGAGACCCTGGCTGATATTATTGTGGAACAGGTGAGTTCAGGTAAACATTGTGTTATATGGATCATTAGTTACTTTAGTGTTTGTTATGATTGTTAATGTATGTCTGCCAACAGTCCATCACAGAACCAAATTTCCGGTATAACGGTGCGAGACTCTGTAGTTTCCTCAACAGCAAGTTTCACGCTGGGGATGAGCCAAGTTTCCGCGCTATCCTCCTAAACAGGTCAGCACAACGTTTAAAAACATTATTTACTCAGTTACTACTTTTAAGGATGAACCCTTGAATCCTTGGAATCCTAAAGGATATTTAAGATTCGAGGATTCGAGACTCAAATTCTTAAACATAACATTTTTTTTCAAGTGAAATTTGTTTTAGAGCTCTAATTAGTGGTTCAGAACCTATTATAATAATGATATAACTATTATAGGATGAACTTAACCAGACCCCAGACCAGTTATTTACACACATAACTGACTGTTATAGTGAATGGATTATAAGAAAGAATGTTAATATTTAGTTATTATTTGAACCTTCAATTATCCCATTAAGTTTATATTTCCTCTTATGTTAATTATTTTTATTATTATTTGGATTCAAGATTAAGGATTTAAAGGTAAATTAGAGATTTAGATTCAATAAACTAATTTGTTTTCGATTCATATGCACATTAATTGGTGATGTACACTCTTTTTACATTGATAGATTCCTACCTTGACTGGATTCTATGGCCCTATTATATACCATAGTGGAAACAAGCAAGGTAAGCTTGATATCTTCCACTGAAAACAAATTGTCCATAACAATACAAATTTACAATAATTAAACATAATTATGTATTTTAACATTTGACATATTTTATTGGCAAAGCTCTGTAATTTTGTAATCCTGAATTTTATTTTCAAGTCAAATTCAAAGCAAGGTCCAAGTTTTCAAAGCTCTGTAAACCCCTAGTAGACATATTAAAGGGTAATCTTAAATCCTTAGAAAGTCATTTGTTTAAAAAAAATACTTATATGATTAATTTTACTAAGATAATACAATTTTAGTTGTTCTACATTATTACATACATTTTATAGGTATACAACTTAAAGAAAATAAACTAACAATTTTATGAAATGAAGTACATAAAGTCAAATATAATATAATATAAAATAAATAAAATGATAGAATCATAGAAAAATAAAGTACAAATAAAAGTAAAAACACTAACACATATTTACACACACTTCAATATTTACCCAACATGGCAGATAAGTTCCCAAAAGACAGAAAAAGCTTCTAGAATAAGATACACTAGAACAGAAATAGTGATAAAAGAGCACTTACCCTAAAAAAAAGGGGCTTCATAGAAACTTGAAACACGCAAAAGAATGTATACATAGAAAACACAAGTACACCAGAAAAATATTCCAGGCTACAAAATGCACTGGGAGAACAGCTTTACAAGACTGAATCACATCGATCCTCCATCAGACTTTTGCGAAGAACAGCCAAAAGATCCGTGCCGCCTTCAACTCTAGCCCATCGTCGTTCAACTGCCTCCGCCTTCTTTTTTTGTTCCAATCTTTTTCGCAGCCAAGAAATCCACCTCACCTCGGCCATCTTGCCACTCCCTTTTTCATCTTTGTGCCAACCTAAACTTTCAGCGTACCGTTCAAAACTCTCAGTGGGCGGCGCTAGTTGTTACCTCAAGCTCCTCGTAGATAGATCGAATAATCGCAGTGGCCACCTACGATTATTCGAGGGTTCCGCCGATGGCCACACTGAAAGGCGATGAATGGAATTTCATCACAATATATATATATAATATACATCTCATTTATGTATTAAATGAAGTACATAAAGTCAAATATAATATAATTATAAAATGATAGAATCATAGAAAAATAAAGTACAAATAAAAGTAAAAACACTAACACATATTTACACACACTTCAATATTTTGATGCTTTAATTGCATCTTCTTCAGGAAGTAGTAGTCAGACTGAACGTGAAGCTAGCTCCAATGATGCCAACTTGGTTGTGTAAGATGAAAACTTCTCTGAAGGTTTCTCTTGTTTTGTGGACGGCAGGTGGTGTAGTGTTGCTACAGAGTTGAAATCAGGACTAGTTAATCAAATATTTAGATTGGGTGGTTTTATATACTTAGTGATCCATCTTCTTAACTGGGACATATTGTCTTGGGTTCTGTTAAATGATTTTCATGATGACATTATAGCAGTCCTCAATGTTGAGGTTATGAGTGGAGGCATGTGCTGAAAGTGATTTTTCAGGGTTCTCCATCTCTTTCCATGTGTGACCTCTTTCCTTCTCTTATACTATTTTTTCATGCTCCTCTTGTTTCACTCTCATTCCTTTCTTCTTTCAGGTTGAACATCATCTCAAAATATCTCATCCATAGTTCCTTTTTTCCTCTTCTATCTTCAACATTCTTCCTTCTTCATCTATTATTTTAACTTCTTGTCTTTTCTCTCTCATCCTGTTTCTTACTTGGCTACATAACACCTTCTTTCTTCCTTCCTTCCTTCCTTCCTTCCTTCCTTCCACTTCCCATTCCAGAATTTTTGTCCATTTTTATATCTAATCCTTACTGGCTTCTCATAACGCTCGCTTTGTCTTTTCTTATTCTTCTTATGTTTCCTCATTCCTATTCTTAAAACTCCTTCTGAAAGCTTTATTCTTCTCCTCTACTGCTTTCTTCACCCTTTTGGTCTACCAGTATATCTTCTTGCACTTCCTCCTCTGTCGCTCCCACCAGACATTTCTTAAACCTTTCTCATTCAACCTCTACACTTTGCATATCTTCCTTGGGTATTAAGGTTTTTTCCTTTCTTAGGTACAGCTCTCTTTCCTCTTCATTTTTATCCTCCGTACCCTTATTCTTCTTTCTTGTCTTACTACCTTTCTCCTACATTCCCATCCCTCTATGTCTCCCACCAACAACCTGTGGTATCTAAGGAAATACTCGGTATTACCTTGATGATTTCTTTATCCACGGTAAAGTAGTCCATCACTGACTTTTGCGCCCCATCCCAACTGTATGTAGTGATCTTATGACTTTTTCTTTCCTTCTTATACCAGCTGCTTGTCACTTTCATTTTATTTCTTGGACATTCCAACAGCCTTCTACCCTCCTCGTTTCTCTCTCCCCATCCTTCTTTCCCTCCTCAAACCCTCCTCTTACGACAGGCTTAGTAAGCCCTTGGCAGAAACATACCAAAATATTCGAGAAAATAAAGTAAAATGCCCAGATTGAAAAAAATGTTTTTTATATAATTGAGAGGGAAAAATCCAACTGTCTTGCTACTCGTCTTAACTAAACAGATTTTAACAATGCTAATTTAGTAGGCAAGAAGAGAGTACAGTTGATAGGAAATGTATCCACATTATTTCTGGAGGTAGGGTAACCCTAATGATCTAATTGGTAGAACTATTTCCTTGACTATTGTCCTTTATTATAAGCTACACCAAAGGGGAAAAGTGCACGATAAGCTTGCTGCCTTTCATGGCAGATGGAGTGTACATGCTACAAAATTTAATTTGATTAACCTTCATCTTGATGTCAGAAAACAGCAAAGAAATTTAGCCTGTCCATTTGGCAGCTGGTCTTTATGTATGAACGTAAACACTCACAAATTGATTCCAATCTTTGTATTCGTTTTGTCAACTATCAAAACAAAAATCCCTTTAAATTCTTAACTGAAATCTTTTCATTTAATTTTTATAAACAAAATTTTAAATAAAAATCTAAAATTGTCAATCTTTTGACACGATTTTTTTTCTTACAGAAACAAATTTAAAGTGTTTGTTGTTCTTAATCATTTAAACAAATAATAATGTCTGTCAGCCCTATAATTGTACTTAAAAATAATTATTTTATTAATGAAATAGTGTTTAGAATAAATATAACTATTGTTTTTAAAATAGTTTTGTATAAGTCATAATTAGCTTTTAAAAACTGATAAAAATGTTCACTTTAGGTTTTCCCCAAGTATTTAAGGAAATATTAGAAAATATTTATTTCTAGATCAGTTATGTGTTTGGCTATTGAAACCATTAATTTTCTGAAATGTATTCAATGTTTGCCACTCATAGCTACTAGCCTAGTTGACGATATTTGAGGTTTCTTTACAACCAGGACCATTGTATTCAATGTTTGCCACTCAAAGTTAGCCTAATTGATGATATTTGAGGATTGTTTACAACCAGGACCATTGTATTCAATGTTTGCCACTCATAGTTAACCATGTAATTGTAATGAACAAGCTGAGTAAGCTCATAAAAGTTAGCTTATTAACACTTGAAGGAGATTTGTCTGCTCTTTAGTAAACCTTTGTTCAAAGCAAACTGTTTTAAAAAATGGCTACTTGAAAGTGCTGCTGTCACTTGGGATTGCACCTAGCAATCATAACATTCAAGGAATCAAACTTTCTAAAGGAGTGCAACCACTTTAACCTGTAGGCCGTGTATGTTGTTTATCCTTGTTCATGACTTGAGATAGTAATGTGTTTTTATTCTTATAATTTAAGGGATTTTATGTAAACTCTTCTGTACATACAAGTATAAATTGAAAACCCTAAATATACCTCAATATTATGTAATTCGATGTTGTTCTCCAGTATAACCAGATTCAACTATTACTTCATGAGTAATTTAAATTATTAATAATTATTGTATCCTGTTCTATTACTAATTTTAATCTTCATAAAATAATTTATTTTACATGGTGTGTAGTGGTTTGACTATTTCAACCACTCTTGTTTCCAGCTAGCCCATTTAACCGACACCCTACTGTATTTTATTCATACAGGGTGTCCCACTCTATACCAAACTTAGCATTTTTTTAAATAATTCTAACATTAATAAAGATATTACAATGAAATTTGAACAGGAGTACATTCGCTGTATGAGAAATGAAAGGAATGTGTCTGTATTGTGGCACCTAATTGTTGTGACATGGAGTAGCGATCCATCACCTGGCCAGCATGTCTCGCCAGCCTGTCTTCTGCCTGACGCGCTTCTCTTCTATCATTTGGCTGAGGGTGTCTACACAAAATGATTGTTGTTCGTGAGTTAGTGTGTGTGTTCGTTCATACAGGATGGTTGGAAAATGTATACTATAAAACAGCAATTGTTTATTGTTTGTACTTATTGGAAAACAGAATCGATAAAGTCATGTCAACAGCAATTCCTAGGGAAGTTTGGAGGCCGATATCTGCCGAGCAAGTCCAGCATTTGGGCCTTGTCGAAGAAACTGGAAACCAAGGAGATTTTATTGGACGACCATGCAGAAGGCCGTCAAAAATGTCAGAGGAAATGATCCAGAAAGTGAAGGAAACTACTGGCGTCTCCCAAGAAGTCACTGCGCCGACTTTCACAGGAATTAGGGTTGTCCAGAAGCACTTGTCAACATGCTGCGATTAAAGCAAAGCTTCATGCATACCGTATCTCTGTGGTCCACGAATTACAAGAACCTGACTAAGGAAAGGGAGTGGCATACTGTCAATAGTTTCAGACATTTCTTCAGGACATTCTGGACTAAACTTGGTCCTTAGATGAGGTGTGGTTTCACCTGTCGGAATATGTTAATTCTCAAAATTCTCTTATTCGAGCAAAATCCCAATGCAATACATGAAGAGCCCCTTCATTCACAGAAGATTGCTGTTTGTTGTGGGATGTCCCGGCGGCGCATAATTGGTCCCATTATCTGCGATACAACCATCACAACAACTGCATATATGGAAATCTTCAACACCTTTGTAAATCAATTGAACTACAAGAAACTCTTCTTTGGATATTTCCAGCAGGATGGAGCAACATCTCACACATCACACGCCAGCATGGTTGAAATTCGGTACTTTTTTGGTAACTGCATCATTTTTAAGGGACTTTGACCACTGCTCTCTCCCAATCTGATGCCACCTGATTATTTTTATGGGAATATCTGAAAGGAAGAGTTTTCCAAAACAAACCACAAACCATAGATGCCTTGAAAACAAACACCACCGAAGAAATTCAGGCAGTGACAGCGGACGTACTGGCAACAACTTTAAAAATACGGTGAGTCAGGTTCACTCCTGTCTGGATACAAATGGTGGCCACTTCCACCAAATGTTATGTCATCACAGTTCTCACAAAATGAGTTAAGTCTGCTTCAATTGTTGTGCAATATCTTCATTAGTGTTCAAATTAATTTTTAAAATGCCAGGTTTGGTAGCAAGTGAAACAAAAACTGTATAAATATTGGTAAATTATAATTTTATAGCCTTTTGTGAATAATGTGAAAATAACAATCAAATCATATTAAACCCGTTTTTGTTTTATGTATTAAAATCATTTTGTCGAGGAATCAGAATGATAAAGGTAAACATTACTTGTACAGGATGGCGCCTAGGAACTGGAGATTTTAAAACCGTCATTTCAAGGTCAAATTGTATATGTTGACACCAGCTTACACCTCATTCTATGCCATTTATTTGACATGGAGCAATGTCCGGTATGCAACGTGCCTGTGCCGTGAAATCGTTATATAAAAATAATGATTGTGCATCATCCGCAAGACGAGAATTTCGGCTTCACTTCAATCTGTGCCGCTATGATCCAGTACTGTCAGCTCACACATTCAAAACATGAGTTAAAGCAATCAATTCCACTCTTAAAAAGAGGCTGTTAGGTCGAAACATGTCAGTTAGAACACCAGAAAATATTGAAGCTGTCTCTTCCCTACAAGCTTCATATCCATTAATCTTCTTGGAATCCTCTTCCTTTCCATCCTCATTATGTGTCCATACCATCTCATCCTAGCGTCCTTTACTATCTCATGGACCCCTTGTACCCTAACTCTAGACCTTACATCTTCATTCCTAATCCTATCTCTTCTGGTGACAGCTAACATGCTCCTCAAAAACTTTATTCCCATGGCCTCCACTTTCCTTGTTTCTCTTTTATCCAAAGTCCAAGCTTCTGCTCCATACCTAACTATGGGTATGAAGTATGCTCTGTACAGCACTTCCTTACACTTTAGGGGCGTCTCTTCTCCATAGTAGGTCTCTGTCGAATACCTCTCCCTGCTACCCTCGTCTCACAATATCATCTCTGCTGCCCCCTTTTGCATCATTCACACTAACAAGATACTTTATGCTCCTTGCTTCTTTCAAATCTATTCCATTCAGTTCTATCACCTTTCTTGGCCTTGTTCTCTGCCTTGTCATCATCACTTCACTTTTAAACATAACTAAATTTCATTCCACACTTTCACCTCCTCATTCCATTCCTGCAACTGTTCCTGTACTTATGCTTCATTTTCCCCCCATACTGTCAATCATCTGCAAAAATCATTGCTTTGATTTACTCCTCACACAATTTTCCTGCCACTCTATTCATTATAATTTCCATCCCCAATTTAAAATAGTAATGTTGAGAGGGCACTTCCCTGCTCCACTCCATTTTTTAATTGGAACCATTTCGTCCACCCTTTCTTCATCTTTACACAACTCACATTATTATAAACATACTCCTTACTCTCATTGCCACTCTTCTTTCTACTCCAGCCTCCTCCATTGCTTTCCAGACTTTCTTTCTATCCACTCTACCATATGCTTTTTCTACATCCATAAATGCCATTACCAGATCCTTTCCAAACTCATGTCTCTTTTTCATCAACTGTCTAATTCCAAATATTAAATCTATATTCATCCTCTTCTCTCTGAACCCATGTTGGTCCTATCTCCATATTCCCTTCACGCTTTTCTTCATTCTCCTTTCCAGAATCTTTTCGTGCATTTCTGCGCATTGACACATCACATTGTTATGCCTCTATAATTTTGACACCTCTTTCTATCCCCTTTCTTGAATATTGGTAATATAATACCTTTTGTCCAATCCTCTGGCACTTTCTTCTCCCTCCACACTGCCCTTGTTACTTTATACCACCACTGTAGACCCATTTTTCCTGGTGCTGTTATCATTTCCACCGTGAGTTCGTCCACTCCTGGTGCCTTTCCCTTCCTCATTCTTTTCAAGGCCTCTTATTATTCTTCCTCCTGTACCAATCCTTCCCTCTCAGGGTTCAAAAATCTTTCAAAATATAATTTCCACAGTTTTCTTACCTCCTTGTACCTCTCCATTATCCTTCCTTTTTCATCCACCATTCAAACCTCTTTCTTATTTTCCCTCCTCCTTTGGCTCACTTGACTACAATATCCTTTTGCTCTCTTTCACATCAATCTGTAGCACTTTTATTCACTCCTCCATCCATGTTTTTCTCCCTAGACTTTTGCTCAGTCTCTATTGTTCTTTTTGTGAACCATTCTCTAAAGGCTTTGTTCCTGGAATTTACTGCTTCCTTTACCTTTTCGTTCCACCATAGAGTTTCCTTCCATCTTCTCTTTCCACTAGTTCTTTCGCATATCTCCTCTGCCGCTTCCACCATAAACTTTTTGAACCTTTGCCACTCTTCTCCTCTCTTCTCCCCCTTTTATGTCATCCTTTGGTAGTGCTCCTCTTACTCTTGCTTGAAAGCTCACTCTCTCCTCCACTTGGCTGGGCTTCCATATCCTTATCCTCTTTTCCTGCTTTACTATCTCCAGCCTTTCATATCGGCGACTAATAGTCTATGGTCTATGATCAAGGATTTAAATTGACATCTGTATATCGTTCAAATAGTCCAAGAATTAAAACCTAGTGATTTTGCAGATAGAGTAACTTTCTGTCAACAAATGTTTACTAAAATGAAAGAAGATGAAAATTTTACTGTGAATCTTTGGATGTCCGGTGAAGCGAATATTCAGCAAAATTGTTGTTGCTGATCTGAAGAAAACTCTCGTAAACTACACCAAAAACCTCCACATAGTGATAGAGTAACAATGTATCATCAACAGGGGTAATGGGACTGCATTCTTTGGAGGATAACAATGACCATGTAGTTATTGTCACTTCCGAACACTATGTAAACATGATTGAGACATTTTTGACTGAAGAACTGGAAAGCTATCCTGGACACGAGTCTATTTTTAACAAGATGGTGCTACACCTCATACACCAAGAATATTGATGGTTGCTGTACAAAGGGTATATTTCTTGGCCTGCGAGATTTCCTGATTTATCTGTTTGAGATTTATTTTTATAAAGAGCAAAGTAGTTTCTCATCATCCTTGGAATGTTGAGGAAATGAAAGTAAAGATTCAGTAGGAAATCGACGGCATCTTTGTTTAAATGCTGAAAACTGTTATGGGAAACTTGCGTGTGAGAATGCAGGGATTCACGGAGAGAAGAGGTGATAATCTTCAAGGATGGACTATATTTCATATAGTCCATAAGTAACTTAAGTTTTGCTTTAATAAAAACACATTTTCTTGAGAGAAAAATATTGTATTGATTAACTTTACTGATGTTTTAAAATCTCCCGTTCCTGTACAAATACTGATATGTTGTGGAAACTATATCAGCACACAACTCAGGGGTCGTCCATAAACCATCTAACACTTTGAGGGGCATGGAGGGGGGGGGGG
>CABFWB010005656.1:0-13255 GCA_902151455.1 Timema bartmani | reverse complement strand
GGGGGGGGGGGGGGGTAGGCTAAATGTCTACATGGTGTTACATGGAGGGAGGGGCTAAAAAGGTAAGAAAAAAGCGTTACGTGGTTTACAGACAACCTCTTACTAGAACACACACAAAACAACCAGTCCCCCTGTCATTAATTCATCACTATATCAACTTCACCAATGATACATTTTCCATTGTTGGAAAACAAACTTGATCCTAAGTTGACCACTAATCTTATTTTTTAAATTTCAAACATTTAACAATGTATATTAACAACTAAGGAGAGAGGGGGGTATGAGGAATTCTTACTAACACACTTTTAATTTGATTTTCTTTGTTTTGTTGCAAACTAAATATTAAATAGGAAGTTTTTTAAACATCATTCACCAAAACATTCAAAGAAATCATAGCTTTCTTCATTTTTGAGTTTCAGCATCTCTGTCAGATTAATGCAACTAACTAAAAGAAGTTGAAAACATTTCTATGATCTTCATGTACAAAATATAATTTATTTAATTTCAGGCTTTATCAAATGAAGCAAATGAGCTTCTCCCTATCTTCAACAAAGCGTCAAGCAGATACTACCGAACACCAGTACAAACAGGAGATTGGAGTAACTCCGGCACATCCATGGGTGTGCGCCCCTCTGGGGCGATGAAGCCCCGTCGACATACCCTGTCTACACCTAGTCCCACAATATCCCAGCATGCTCAGTGTTAGATCTGGCAATATTAATCAAGTTTATTGGAACAAAAGATGCAAAATATTGAGGGACACAAATAGGGACATTAAAAGAAATTGATGTCAATGTTCCAAATTAATGAAAAAAAGTCTGAACATCACATTTTCTAAAATACACAAAATGAGATCATCTGTTCATTGGAAGCACAGAAACATGTTTTCTTTATTGACTGTTAGTTTTATTTGGAGGTGTGAATGATTTTAGATTAATGTTACTATGTTTTAACTCATGAAATATTAATATATATCTTGGAATAGTAACTATATTTATATATATATATATATATATATTTATATATATATATATATATACATATATAAATTTGTAGTTTTGTAATGTTATATTTAAAATAAGCTTAATATTGAGCTTTCAATATTTCCTCAATATATTTGTCTCTTTTTTTTCAATCTTAAAGATAGTTAGAGTAATGTTGTAAATTACAACAGTTTTATATCAAATGTCTTCACAACCAGTGTTGCTCTCAGATTTTACTCAAGATTGAACTAATAAAATTAGTTCATGAAAAAATGTTAACTCTAGGTAATTAGACTAGACTTATGCTAGTAAAATAATGTAACAACTGTAAAGTAAATTACAATCTAATTTGTAATTATTTTGCAAATTCAAACCATTGGTCCTTAAATTTTACATTCCCATGAACCAACAACTTTAACTTTAAACCAACTAATATATTTATCTTTACTTATATCACATTTATATTGCCATTCACTTAAAACAATAAAATCAGGCCTTCAAAAATATTCACCTGATTGCCAATATCTAGCATACTTTTCTACCCAGAGTTCATTTCTGTCCATTTATTTTATTTTATATGTGGACTGGGAGGAGATTGATCACCATACATCTTTCTATTTAGAAATAAATTTCAAGCTGACATAGAAAGATATATTTGTTTTCTCCATGTTGGCATCATGTTTAATTGTGCTATGAGGCAGCAGCCATTTTAACTAAAGGTGGTACATATAGATAAGGTGTAAGCACATGGAAAAGTTTGGCTATAATTTCTTCTGTTTTTATTGGCCTAATTATGATTGCATGTAATTAAAATTTGATTATTTGTATTGTTGTTTGAACATGGCCTCACAAACTGTTATTTTTCGGTTATTTCAGCGTGATTTATTGCTACATTTGTAATGGCCCAGTTTTCTAGCCATAATCTTAAAAGTGATGTGGGGTGAGATTGTTCATGAAATTACAAAAGTTCAGTGATGGTATCCAACCTATTAAATATAAAAAAAATATACAGCCTCTACAGCATCTTCACCCTTGACTTTTTTTTTGTTATAGATATTTATTAAAAATGGAAAGAAAGTATATACCTGTACCAGGTTCAAGAGTATATGGCAATTTCTCGGAAGTTCAAATTGAATCGGCTCTGAAAGACTTGATAGATAATGATATGTCACCAAGGAAAGCAGCTGCAAAGCACAATTTAGCTTATGGTACTTTATATAACAGATACACGGGACTTAGAGTAAAAAAAACAGGTGGTCAAACAGTATTTACCTCTGCCGAAGAAACAGCAATACTGGAAGCTGTTATTATGTATGCTTCTTGGGGATTTCTGTTAAATGCCAATGATCTGAGGATGTTTGTGAAAAATTATCTTGATGAACAAGGCAGTAGGTTCAGAGATAATCTCCCTGGTAAAGACTAGGTTCATGGTTTATTACAGCGATACAAAGATTTGGCAGGCCTGTGTTTAGCCTCTAATATTACTGTGTTCCAAGCTAGTATCTCACCTGAAATATTAACAATTTGAAATTTACCCTTGCTGGTGTTCCTCAATCTAGTGTTTTTAACTATGATGAAACCAATGTCAGTGAGGATCCTGGAAACTCGCTGGTTATCTACAGACGTTATACTAAGTACCCTGAAAAAGTCTGCCATCACTCCAAATCTGCTAAAAGTATAATGATGTGTTGCTCGGCGGCTAATGATTTTCTCCCTCCCTATGTCATATATAGAAGTGAACTTCTTCAGAAAGTTTGGTTAGAAAATGGTCCTAAAGGCCATCCCTGCTGCTCCAAGCCATGCTGAGCTGCTGGAACTCATTACAATCATACTTAACATGGATTGATTGACATGGCAACATTTACAGATTGGTTCGAATCATATTTTGTACCACATGTCAGCTGTTTGGAGGGTGTTAAAGTTCTTATAAGGGACAATTTAGCATCCCACTTTAGTCCAGTAGTTCTCAAACTCTGTTGTATACATAATATTTATTTGTATGCCACCAAATGCAACATATCTTTGTCAACCTCTGGATGTCGCCTTCAGGCCCATGAAAATGGCATTGAAGAAGATCTTAGAAAGATTTAAGGCTACCCATGAGAATACTGGGCTACCTAAGAAAGATTTTCCGCATTTATTGGCTCAAGCCCTGAAAAAATGAAGTTACTCCAAAAACAGTAAAGCAGGAGAAAAGTGGGATTAGACGTAACCTTATTGCTGGATTTTCAGCCTGTGGTGTGGTACCATTCAACCCTCAGCGTGTCCTCCAAAAACTACCGAATGAAGGTAAAGCTGCAACATTACAAGAAAGAGTCAATGATTCCCTGACAGTTTTTGTGGAAGAACCGAAGATATGGGGACAAAAATCCCACTTCTGGCCCCGGGTGTGGTGGAAAGAGAGTAAGGGTCAAGCCAGGAAAGAACATCACTCCAGAAAGTGAGGAAGAGGAAGAAGTACACATTGATGAATCTGAAGACGAGGACTTGGGTGTAGCTGAAAGTGAAGAAGAAGATCTGCAGTTTTTTGAGAAGCCAAATATAAATAATGTGAAGGAAGGCTCATTTGTGTTGGGGGGGGGGGATCTAGGAAAAAAACATAGTTTCGATTTGTGTGCATTGTACAGAAAGTTTTAGATGACAAGGAAGTCAAGGTAATGGGGATGAGACGAGCTGGAGATTCCCGGAAAGTGTTCCGAGTTGAAGGTGATGATATTTCAGTAGTTGGTAGGAAAGACATATTACTTCTACCAGTCCCTTCTACTGAAGGATGTGATCAACTCAAGTATACCTTTCCAACTAATATTGATGTCAAAGAATGTTAAATGGAGGGAAGAGCAAACTTTATACAGCTACCATTTTTTGTCATCAGTATAGTAAAAAAAATTATGAGTGGTTTATTATTCTGATCAATCTCACCCCACATATCATTTTATGTACTATCTCTGGAATGGCTGGGCCAAAACTCATGAGGTTGAGAATGATCACTTCTGGTTATTAGTACACTAGTTTTATGGTATAAAAGAGACATGATCAATCTCATCCCAAAACAAGTGTAAGATTGATCACCCATATTTTATTGTTTTCCACTCCTTTGGTAAAAAGGAAAAATATTTTAAGAGCTATTCCTAATTCCCCTTACCTTTCTCTTTTATATAGAAATTTTTAATTTAAGATATCAGACACGCTTAAGCATCAGTGAACTAAACTCTGAAAAAAGTGATCAATCTCACCCCGTTCCACGGGTAATTAGTTGTTTGTTAACTAAGCATACTGGTTACTGTTTGGACACCCAGGTTTTTGTGTTCAAAGGTTTTTTCCCAAATTAATAATTTGAAGAGTCATTTTACATGAACATTTTGTGATGCTAACAGTTCCACTCTCCCCCCATTTTACACCCATTTCTATTGTCGGTCATTGTGCGGTTCATGAGCACATCCAGTAGGGTAGTTAGCAAGTGTACTGTGGCAGAGACATAAAGAGATAAACATGTTTTTATCTTGTCAATAGTCACGACTTGATATGTAATCTGACTTTCAGCACACACTTGGGTCCAGCTGTGATCGAATTCGATAATGGTGGGTGGAACCATACAACAACGGGAGATCAGATCAAAAGTTAAGTAAATGTTGTGAATTTATTTCAACTCTATGAATAAAACACTAGGTCTACCTTATAAATTCTGCAGTGTTGTTGTATTGATGCAAAATCCCCACCAAGTTTCGGAGTAGCTGGAAGAATAAAGTATTATCCAAAGAGTAAACCATGAACCAACACAATCTACCACAGGAGTGTCTGTTGACAAGACTTATCACGCAACAATCAGCCAAGTGAATCATGGTAATCACTACATCCGAGAGAGTAGGGTTTTATGTGACCAAGTTAATATTTGTAATTCCATAATACTATTCTCACAGGTTTAATCACCCGATGTGAACTATGTTCGGTATCTTGCCCTCTACCATTATTACAAATTGATAGAAAAGGTGTCCTAAAAGCTCCAGAGGCACTATGAGTGTCCAAACCTGGAAGTGTGGCATTATAGTAGTGATAGTCGAAGTGATTATAAAATCTCTAATCAAGTGCACCAAACTGTGGTGACATCAAACCAGACATTTACCTGCTAAAAGAGCAAGCTGCAGTAATAAATAATTCCTGTGAAATTCTACATCCAAGATCCAAGATGGCAGATTTTGAGTAATTGGTCGCCTTTCGCTCGTGCTATTGTTCTTTATTAAAGCAGGTTTTGAGAGCAGTTAAAATACCCTAAACACACTTAAAGTCTAATATAATTTATTTTCTGTTTGTGAATGTGTCTTTGTTTACTATTGAAGAACTAATTGAACACATTTTGTTCATGTTCGCTGATACAACATGGCCGGGCAAACAAACTTTGACAGCATCGAACTTTCTAACTTAGTGCAAGAGCGGGTCAAGGAAGCTCTACAATGGAAGCATATATTAAACACGCTCGTGGCTACTATCACTAAATCAGCGACCCCTGTGGTAGTGAGAGAACAGAAGGATCTACTTAACTCTAATAAGGATGAAATCAAGAAGCTGAGAGAAGACCCAGCTTGAGATTGTTTGGTATTGCTGAAAATACCTCAGAGAACATGGACTCTTTGGTGCTGGACGTGATTAAGAATAAACTCAATCTACCGCATGTGACTGTTGATGACATTGATCGTAGTCACCAAGTAGGCAAAACTACAGGAAACAAACCCAGGCCTATCATTGTGAAGTTTGTTTCATACAGGAAACGAAATGAGGTCTGCTTGTAGTATGATCATCTCAGCAGTTCGGTTTTGTTTGAAAAACGTATGGACTTTAAATAGATGCATTGTTGTCAAGACTGAAATGCGCAAGTTGCACATAAATTTCATGGAAGAGCTACCCAGGGCACAGTGAATCATTTGGAAATACAATTTATTACTTCTCTTCTTTTTATTATCTTCTTATTTTGTAATTTTCTTCATCATTTTATTTGTTTTTTGTGTGGTACTTGATACATTATTCTGTGTTTTACTCATTATTATGATTAATTTACTAAGTTCTAAAGCCAATTTTGTAATTTTTATTTTTTTTTCATGATTTCATTTGTTTTTAGTGTGGTATTTGATAAACTATTATGTGTGTTAATAATAGTAATTATTAATATTAATTTACTAAGTTTTAAAATGTGTGGATGTGGATGTGTATGTGTGCGCATAAGCTCAACTCAAGTCTCAAAATCTCGGATGATGGTAAGTTTGATTATTTTTAGTGGTGGGCCAATACCTTGATCGATACTCTCAATTCATCTCCTCAATACCCTATTCGATAGCATTCAACATGAAGTTAAATTTTATGCTTACAGAATGTACAATCAACATAGTCCACATCACTTTCACATATATCAAAATACTGCCACACTTCACTTTTTAAACATTCCATTTTGAAAAAATTATCAGAAACAAGATAAAATTATCAGTTTATTATTATGAATTTCATTTTGGAAACGATCTCAAGCACAAAGCGAATGGAATACGGAAAAATAACCTTGAAAGTTATAAATGATATGACTGACGATAATATTTGCAGATGGACTCAAAAAAACTTAGAAAATTTTAAACTCGAAGTTATTTTAAAAACTAAAAAGCTTTTATGTTTTAACTTTTATCAATTTTAATTTTTTTCCTTTTAATCGTTTCACAATATCTATTAAATTAATTTAATAATTTTCTTAAGTGAAAAGATATTTAGAATAAAAGCTATATTGGTGACACTGGTTATTAAGACTATCAAAATTGAATGTAACAATGCTTACTATAGTTAAAGTTGATAAATAAAAAATGAATATTTTATGTGAATTATTTTAAAATCATTTGAATAGTAAAAGTCTAGCGACAAAATATGATGCAGCTGCGAGCTGGCCGATTCATTTGCTCACCATTCCCTTGCAAAAGCGCTGAGGAAAATCGACCTTATGAAGTGACTACTAGACTATTTCAATACAAAATAAGTGTTCTCCTTATGTTTATTTTCAAATTACAGTTCCCTTTGATAAATTAAAATCAACCTTGTGTCGACCGTGACCGTGTATATAAGCTGCAAACGAATGGCTTGTTTATATTAAGTTTAGAGCTGAGCGAACAGAATAATAGGACAAAGCAAAACTACGAGTAACTAATGTCTAGCCACTGATGTTTAAAATCAACCGGTTGAGGAGTCAATACTATGAGTATTGATAATCGGAATCGGCACAGCCCTATTATTTTTGTAATTTTGTATATGTGTAGATAATATTTTACAAGGGCAAGATAGCCTAACTACAATACGTTTTAGTGAGCTATGTTACATCTCTATTGGTGACCTTGACCAATCGCTCCCCTCTCTCTCCTCTTCTACAACTCCATCAACAGTTATAATGCCTCACAGTGTAATTGAAAGCCAGCTGCCATCGCTGCAGGTGGCCCACGTTATTAAGCCATTTCCACGAATTCAACAGCTTATTTTCTTCTCTGTCCTTTCATGCTATTCTTGTTTCTGAATCCTGGTTAAAACCATCCCTTCCTTCTAGCTTAGTACACCTGAGCGGTTATCAACTCGTTAGAAATGACAGAACCATGAAGGGAAGTGGAGATCCTTCAGAGATTATATCAAATATGAAGTATTATCTGCATCACAGAGTCCGTACTCAGCGCAACCTTAATATATTATTGTTTAAATAAACAATTCACAACAAATGCTTATGTTATCTTTAGTGTATCGGCCAGCTCGATTTGGTCAATTTATTGCCTTTCAGACTGCCTTGACTGAGCACATTCACATATATGAGCATATAATTGTAATGGGTGATTTTAATGTGGACTTACTTAGAGGCAACAATGAAACCTCGCAATTACTGACTTGATTTTCTTCATACATTATGACATTATGTCACTTAAACTCAACACATCATACTGCCACTTCGCATACGTGGATTGATCATATACAGTAAAACCTTGGATTGCGAGCATAATTCATTTCGTAAACGTGTTCGTAATGCAAAGCACTCATATATCAAAGCGAATCTCCCCCATAAGAAATAATGGAAACTCAGATGATTTGTTCCACAACCCAAAAATATTTATTTTAAAAATGATTAATATAAAATTCTTGTTTTACCCGTTTTATGTTCGTTATTTAAATTTAACTGTACTGTAATCAATTTATTAATTTAATTTAATCGTGGCTGGTGTGAGGTAGACGAGAGAGTGGAGAGGAGGTGGGTTATTGCTTAGGATGACTTTCACTGTCACTAACGAAATCACTGTTATCTGTTGGCTCACTGGAATTTTTTTAGTTTTTGTGTGACTTTAACAAGGAACCTATCCAATGACACTTTATTTTGAGGATTTCATAGAAGTGTAACATTGCATTGTTGTTAAACAGATTCATCGCTCGCACTGCAACAGTCTTATTCGGGTACAAAATTCTACAAAACTGTGCACTGTTTCCCACATTTTACACATCTTCCTAATCTCATTTGAAGTGAGGGATTCCTTCATCTTTTGCTCCTCCTCCTACTCAGATGAGATCTCCATAACTTCTTGCAGTTGCTCGCAACTGGTGGCTCCTGTTCATGAGCAAACACCTCGACGCAATCAGACCAAAGTTTTCTCCAAGCAGAATTGAGGGTTCTAATGGTGACCCCATCCCAGGCTTTATCGATGATCTTGAGGCAGTCTACGATGTGAAAATGCTTTTTCCAAAACTCTCGGAGAGTAATGTTTGCTCCTTTGGTCATCTCGAAGCATCGCTGAAATAGTGCTTTGGTGTAAAGCTTTTTAAAATTCGAAATGACCTGCTGATCCATGGGATGGAGTAATGGAGTGGTGTTAGGAGGAAGGAACTTGACCTTAATGAACTTGAATTCCTCCAGTAATTTGTCAAGGCCTGGAGGACGAGCAGGAGCATTATCCATAACCAGCAAGACTTTGAGTGGCAAACTCTTTTCCAAAAGGTATTTCTTCACTGCAGGACAGAATACCTAGTTGATCCACTCAACAATAAACGAGTGACACAAGTCTTTCTGTTGGACCCCCACATAATGTTTAACTGGCTCTTCTGCACCATGCATTTCTTGAAGGCTCGTGGATTCTCGTAATGATACACGAGAAGGGGCTTGACTTTGAAATCATCGCTTGTATTAGCACACAAGAGGGTGAGATGGTCTTTCATGGGCTTGTGACTGGGAATTTCACTCTCTTCTGCTGTAATGTAGGTCCTCTTTGGCATTTTTTTCCAAAATAGCCCTGTCTCATCGCAGTTAAAAACTTGCTGTGGCAGATAACACTCGGAAACCATGAACTTCTGGAACTCGGCAACAAACGCCTCAGCTGCCTTAACGTCCGAACTCGCAGCCTCTCCGTGCCTCAAAACATTATGGATACCACTTACTCTCTTAAAGTTATCAAACCATCCCCTGCTTACCTTGAAGCCTTCTTCATTTTCTGTCGACGTACCTAGAAGTTTACTTACGAGGTCGGCATACAAAGTCTTTGCCTTCTCGCAGATAAAGTTCTCAGTCACAGTATAACCTGCTAGTTGCTTCTCGTTTAACCATACGAGAAGCAACTTTTCTACTCTTTGAGAACACGTGGCCGTTGCTTTGATACTCTCGTAACTCCTTTTGCTGCATCTAGCCCCCTTATATCTTTTTTCTTCTTCAATACTGTACAAATTTTCGACGTAGACTTGTTATAAAATCTTGCAATGTCAGATACTCGCATACCTTGTTCGTGCTTCTCGATGATTTCCTTCTTAACTTCCACCGTAATCATCTCCTTCTTCTCACAACCAACCTTTTCAACCTTTTTTTTCATGGGGGCTATTTTTGCAGTACAGTTACTAAAGAACAGTCACTACCCTTGGACACAAAATAAAAAATGCTTTACTACGCACACACACGTGGTTACAATACTATAATACGCTTGCACAGATGTTGACTATACCCTAAGAGCGAGGCACGCCGACTGAGATCAAGCATGGGAGTCGATTACCAACATTCCCACGGTGAGAGAGAGAACGAGAGAGATAGAGATAACAGAAATATCTACTCAGTTGTGATCACGTGACGCTTGGCAGACAAAGCATAACCACAGTACTACTCGTATTGCAATACATCGCTCATTTATCAAGTTTAAAATCTATTGAAAATTTTTGCTCGTCTTACAAAACACTCGCAGACCAAGTTACTCGCAATCCAAGGTTTTACTGTATATACTTCAAACTCTAGTAAAGTGATCTCTTCTGGACAAATTGTGGTCCCCGGAATCTCGCATCATGATCTTGTTTACCTATCCTACTCATTGCCTATGGCTAAAATCGTACCACATATCGTGACATTAAATCCAGTGATACAGACAAACTGAATGCTGACACTCAATCCATGGTCAACACTAAATTAAACATTGATTACAGGTTGCATCTTTTTAGTAATATGATCCTTGACTTGTATGATAAGAATGCACCAGTTAAAACTTGACGTGTTAGTAGACCACCTGTGCCTTGGATGACTAAAGACATCAGGTTATTGATGAGGAGACGTGACCAAGCACACGCAAAATTTAAACAAGAATTTAAAATCAAGCCACTCACAGACAACATAAATTTTGAAGAGTATCAATGTCTGCGTAATAAATGTACCAGGCCATTAGGAAAGCTAAAATTGACTTTTCCCTTTCCCTCTCAAATAGTAGCCCATTTACTCAATAAACTATGGGGGGAGTTGCGGAGGATGGGAGTGGGACATGCACTACCCATAAGCACTCATATGCATATCAGTCCTTATAAACTCGATAAATAGTTTATTTGCATTCCTAATTTAACTAACAAGATAGCTAGAATACAAACTGTAAATAACATTTATGCCTCCAATGCAAATAATTATAATAGTGACTATAATGTTGACAGTACTTCTTACTTTGCACATTTGACTCATCGTGAGGTATACAAATTCAATAATGAGAATAAAATCGAAAGCACAGGGTATAGACAAAATTTCAATATTGCTAATACAAACAATTTTGAGAAATGTTTTATCAAAAATAACTGACTTATTCAACTTCTCACTCATGACCGGACAGTATCAACCCCTTCTCTAGAGAAGGTGTTGTTTTACAAAGGAACAATAAGGTAGATTACCAGGGACCTTTATTTGATCCTCACTCAAATATGCCAAAGCCCAAGTACCTGAACCTAGCAGTTTTACTATCAATAAAATAAAATATTCAACTATACACATTAATGGGAGATGAAGGATATGCAAGATGTAAATACATAACAACTGAATAGAAGTTGACATTGGCTTAGAGGCCGTTTTATTATCATGATCCAAATGTTAACAATATAATGAGGATTGATGGCGGACCATGCGCCATTGCTACAATATACATCAGGTAACGAATATAGATACTTATACAAGAGATTAAATAAAAGTTTCAGCGTATTTAACGCATAAACAAATTTAAAGATCATTCACAATAATATAACTAAACCAATTCATATAAGAGCCAAAGTTAAAATATAGCGAACAATTATCAAAAGGAAATTAAAGTTGGGATACACCCAGTCGCCCAAACAACATAGCTGAACCATTCAAAGGATATCTATACTTATTAAATATTTTGGGACGCCTATTGTCATCACACCTCTTAACTGATACATATCAACAAGTGGGTTTATGCGCCTAACCATACACCTAGCTACTCTAGTTACAAGCGAAGCTATCAGCCTCGTCCAACAACCTGTGAGGCGGGGCAACCTACACATTAAAAGGCTTAATAACTTTCTTACTAATTAATTGAGTCCATAACACTGGATGAAAAACATCTATTTAATCTCTACTTGCGTAACAATTGTAAGAATGATAACAATGCATATTAGTTTTGATGCCAATGCCAACCATAATATAGTGCAATATGGCCTACAAAGATTAAATAACATAATTTGGTTTGACTATATTGTCATTAAGTCTAATGTCCAAAACATGCCTCAATACAAAACAAACTTAATTGCCTAGGAAAATTAAATAGGTATAAATATTAACAAATAAATATACCGAAGCTTTATCCAAATCAGTCCTTACATAACTAAGATTCAATGTAACAGTTCCCCAGTATACGAATAAAATTAAATTATATAAAATACAGTTCCAATATAATGTATCCTTACATTTTGTGTGTCCCTATATCTTATATGCATCAAAGAGTGCTTGTTGCTTGCCATGTACACGCTTATATTCAGATTTGCACAGCGGGGAAAATGTGGGAGGGAGGATACACAAGTTCAATGATGTCACCATCAGCAAGTTAGCGTGAGTTTACCTCATTGGCGCCTATGCACAGCGTCAAAAGGGCAATAATATGGGGGGTAGGGAACACCCCGTGATCACTCAAGAGCGCTCCTTTCTTTAATTTTGGTGCATGCGCCATGTCCACCTCTCGAGAAAAATGGAGCTAAGCTACGTAACACTCTGAGGTATCAGTTTAGTTGAACGTGAACGGAGTGAAGATGTGCTCAGAGGATCCATGTGCGGCGCTGGTTTCCAGGTCAAACGGGGTAAATGTGAATGCACCTTTAGGTGACGGAGGCTATGTGGCGATGAAGTTTGTAGTCACGGTACAAGTATCCCTCACTGTGGAAACTTGTACTTATTACGCTAATAACTAAAAAAGGACTTGCAAAAGATTTTAATGACCTTAGACCAATAAGTATACTTCTGTCTCTTTCTGAGGCATTACAATTCCTAGTGCATCAACAAATTTATCGACACATTAACAAATACAACTTGTTAACTGCCTATTAATCAGGATTCAGATTACATCATAATACATGTACTACACTAGCCATGGATAAGCGCAAGTTAACACATCTTATATTATTAGATTTTTCAAAAGCTTTTAATACTATGGATATTAATATTTTATTAGCAAAATTGCATGTATTATTTAATTTTTCTCCAGGCAGTATAAAGTGGATGAGATCATAATTGCATGGTCGCCAGCAAAGTGTTATGATAGGCAACATGTTCTCAACATGGCGACCAGTTGATTATGGTATTCCACAGGGCTTAGTTTTAGGGCCACAGCCATACAAAAAATAAATATTGACCTCGCTGAAATAAATGCTTGCTCTGAAATAAATGGCCTTCTCTGATAAAACTCAAGCCATTCTTATAGGAACAAGCAGACTACTACTGAATGTGGACTGTTCTCTGCTGACTGACATACGATTAGGAGTAGCCA
>CABFWB010005655.1:0-42402 GCA_902151455.1 Timema bartmani | reverse complement strand
TACCCGTTCGGGTTATACGCTTAAGTACTAATTACGCTAATGGATTAGGAATTGGGAGGGTTGAATTTAGAGGAAATGAATCCGCATTTGCGTGGAGGTAGAGCGGAAAACCATTTAGGAATCCCCCCTCCCAGTTCACCCGACCGAGATTCGAACCTCGATCTTTCCGTCCTCGGCGGTCGAGCTCAACACGACCGCCGCGTTAGCCAACTACACCACCGAGGCGGGTAATTCTTAAGTTGATATAAAATATAAATAGGCACTGAATTAGGCCTTTTATGTTTTTGTTATAATGTAAATTTACCTTCAGTTAAATGGTAAATTATGCTATGGCACCTGGTAATTTAAAGTTTGTCCTATAATCATGTTGTGCTAAATCGCTAGTAAACAACAAAATAATGGCTCTAACAAAATCAAATTTAAGGTTTGGGTAGATAAAAAAAAATTAAATCTCCATATCTTGAATATCATTAAGGAGTAAAAGATGTGAAGCATTCATCCCAACTTAAAATATACCAGAAGTACCCTAACATTGTCAAAATCAGTTATCACCCTGAAGGGAATGAACTTACACTTGAAGCTCTCGGACTCGAGAACTTGACACGAAGCCTGATGCTCAAACTGGTCATCTTCACACAAGAAGTTGGAACAGAACGAACAACGGAAGATGCGTCCTCCGTGATCCCAAACTCCTCTCTCGCACTCTATACACACAGCGTCTTGCAAGGGACAGGTACAGGCATGTGACTGCAGGCATCGTCGACCGTGGCACACCCACGCCTCGCAGAAATCACATATTGCACCCTACAACATCAGTCAAAAATGCAAATAATGAAATAAATGTGCCAAACATTATGTAAAACATCTTAGAGCACTCCTTCCTTATGAACCCCTAGTAAAATCCAGGGGTGTAGCATCGCGGTAGCCAGTAGAATATGAGACTACCTTCTACTGGACAGTTAAGAAAAATAAATAGCCAAGGCTTAAAACAATAAAACTGAGAAAAGTGCTTCTTGCAAGGAGAAAATATTACTTTGTTATTTCACTTTCCCTATTTAGACTAACTATACTTTGTAGCACATTAATTTTTTTCTAGTTTCCATCACTCCTTTAATATTCTTGCCCCTAGACTGCTACTTCTTTAACCTTGAGAAGGAGCTTGTCCCAACAAATTGCTGTCAAGGGGTTGTGACAAGGTTTAGTAGATTGTGCAGTTGTTGAGGACAAGGGGAGATGAGGATGGCTAGTACTTGTGTAGCGTTACCTACGATAACTATAACACATGTTCAACCAACCAAGATCCTGCCCAATTTTGCAAGACCGCTCCGGAAAATGTTGACTGGGTACAACATAAAGATGGAATGGTGGCCCTCGCTAATGCCCATCGACCCAACGACAACTAGGGGTAAATCGAGCAATCTAGACCCCCCTCCATATACCTTGATTATTTGTCATACCTAGTATGGTGATGTTTTGAAATCTAGGCTCCTCATTGGCCCTTCCTAACTCACACGTGCACTCGTTTTCGGGTCAGTGAAATGTATTGCACTACGGTATGTATAGGGGTAGTTTGGGTTGCTCAGGCACACTCGGTTCTGCACGGTTTTAGAGGCTGCTCTGGTATCCCCATTACTTATTTCCAAATTTCTCTTTAAGGCTAAAAAATAACTTATATTAATTTATTTAATTTTTACTTTTCAAGATTCACTCTCAATTTTAACATAAATAAAAACTTTTTTAGAAGGATTTGAGCCTCAAATATCCTTAAGGATTCGAGGGTCCATCCCTAATATATTTATTAAAGTTGTTAATTTAAATAAATTATATATATTCAACTTAAATTTAGTTTGATTTCGTTTATATGATGAATTATGGTACTTTAAATACAGTCTTACCAACTTATATATGGTTTAACTAAGAGGTTTGCTTTTTATTGTTTTCTGCTTTGTGTGGCTATGCTGGAACCATGCTCACTCGCTGAATACTCTCCTTATTTATGCGACTATGAAGTTGATGTTCACCCAAACCCTCTGTTAGGTTTTCCTTTGTGAATATATAAATCGTTGTCTTGGTGAATAAATCTTATTGTGCCACTGAATTGTTATCTTGGTTCTTGTTGTGTTGAGGCATAAAATACCTTTTCGTTCTACCTGAGCTAAAAACATTTACCTACCTATTTTAATAACAAATTTGTAATAAAACAAACTAACCTAAGTCAAATATTCAATCGAGTCATAAATTAAAATCAAATATTGATTACACTATTTTCCTGATGTTCGTGGATTCAAACCCTACCGAGGTCAATAAATTTTTCTGAGCAGTGAAAATCCATAGCACAGCTTCCTTAGGAGGAAAAGTAAAGCTGTTGGTTCCGTGTTGATTGTGGCATGTAAAATAACCCTGGAAGGTATGTTAAAGTATCTTTCCCGGCAGAATAGGTAGGTCCTTTCGCTCTTGCTCATAGAAATTCTTGTGATCAGTCGATTCAGAAAGTACACGTTAAATACCTCAAATAATTAAAAAATAAAATATGTATAAGTTATATTATCAAAGAAAGGGGTTAAAAACACAGACCAATGAGCAGTAGGTTTGAATCATGTGAGCAAAGAGAAACATGAATATGTAGCCAAACTAATGAAGCTTTTAAACATGCCAAAGGAGTTACTAGTTTTTACGATGTTTTTATTGTAAATGGAACAAATAATGACAATGTAGAAATAGTGAAAGAGTAAGAATAAAATTAACTATGGGAGGTTTTCCCAGTTGGGCACCAGAACATTACCTTTATAAACATTATTGTTGGTTACGTTTATTTTTTACTCCAAATACATTGTTATATATATTGTGCACCTTCAATTTCTTTTATAAATATTACAATCAAGTTTTAAACTGAAAGAGAAGAACTAACATATTTCCTGTTGAGCGTGCAATCATACATGTTGTGTTGTATGCACACAAATCGGTGATTAATTTAATATCTGCTAAACCAACAGTTAAAGGTAATATACAAGGGGACATAAGGTAAGATGGCTGTATTTATAATTTAGATAATAATGTCAAGGAACAAATGGGTAAAAAAAGTGTAATTAATGTTTTTTGTTTATTTTCTACCGCAGCTCACTTCCTGTTAGTTATATGCATATTAATTTCACTAATGTTGTATAGAGGAGAAAGGTGTAATTTAGAGGGAATGTACCTACATTTGCATAGGCCTACAAGCACAGTGGGAAACCAATAAGGAAAAAAAACACCCTCAGTACCACCCGTCAGGAATTTGAGCTCTGATATTTCTGTCATCGACAATCCACTCTACTGCAGGAGTGAAACTTTGGCCAAAGTGCATGGAACAAATGTTCCAATAGAGAGTTTTTCTTATTTTAAAATTAAGTATGGAAGAGTGACAGAATAAGAATTTTTTTTAGGGCCTGTATTCATAGTTTAATTAAGTTTGATTTTAATTGAGTTAGATAACACATTTGTCCAGGCCTCTTATTAAAAGTTACTAATGAGTGATATAATTTTTACTAACATTTTACTGTGTTCTAATTTGTGTGATTTCTTCTACCCTTCAATAAACTATTTACTTAAGTTTGTTTTAGCAACATGTATTGCTGCTCGCTTGGGCTATATTCATTTCAGCTTTAGTTATTGGTAGAGCCAAGTAAAAATAGTGAGACGCGATAAAGTGAAAAGTGCCATACAAAGATGGAATCAAGTACTTTTTCTTTTGATAGTTTTTATATATGATTTAAAATGATTTTGACAAGCAAAATAAAACTAAACTGTCTTGTTACACGAAATTCTCCTTTAAAACAAAATAACACCACTTTTACAAGAAAATCTTTAAATAAACACGAAATTAAGAAGAAACTAAGCAGAAATTTTGACCATGCTGTGATATGATTAGTATTTTGTTGTAGTGTAAGCTAACTTTAGGTTACAAAATTGTGAAATATGCAGACAAACTTGACAAAGAATTTTAAAGCAAGTATATAAGGTTTCAATAATAAATTTTAATTTTGTATACATTGTCTCAAAATGTAAATAATACTTAAAACACCTCAGATAACATGTAATTTTGAATAAACACAATATAACACCGAAAAGTGAGATTTAAAAAACTAAATTTAACTAAAAGTAGAACAATTTTCATGGGGCTCTAGTTATTGGTGTACCAAAACTAATATAGTTTAGAGAAAATTATTAGTTAAAGAACAAGGATGAATCTCAGATGTTAATAGTTTACCTAAGGAGCATTTGAAATGATATACAGTTCAAGTATTCCTGATCAAGTTTTACAATATTTTGACTCACCTCATAATTCAAATGAGATACAGTATTTAAAAAATTTATAACTACTCCAGGTCATGAGTCAAATCATTTGAGGCACAATATTGTAAGTGCCATTAAATGTGAAAAAAAAAAGACACACATTTAAAGTGTGTGCTTGTTAGAATTAATCCTTACCACAAAACATGCAGGAAATTTAACTATAGCCCTTGATAGTTCATGATAAATAAATAAAGAATTTGGCATTTGGCTAGAAAAAGGCTGTAAGAATTTTTTTATATAAGTCTTAATCTGAAAAGAAACATTATTATTGAAAACGTAAACTAAAAACTACTAACTAAAAAAACTAAAACTAAACTAAAACTCCCAAAGCTCCGTGCCAAGTTTGGGTTTGGTGTAACTTGACTTACCACCATGCATAGACCTGTGGTGAACACTCCAGCATGCCTGATGGTGTGATGGTGTAACTTGACTTACCACCATGCCTAGACCTGTGGTGAACACTCCAGCATGCCTGATGGTGTGATGGTGTAACTTGACTTACCACCATGCCTGGACCTGCGGTGAACACTCCAGCATGCCTGATGGTGTAACTTGACTTACCACCATGCCTAGGCCTGTGGTAAACACTCCAGCATGCCTGATGGAGTAACTTTGACTTACCACCATGCCTAGGCCTGTGGTGAACACTCCAGCATGCCTGATGGAGTAACTTGACTTACCACCATGCCTAGACCTGTGGTGATCACTCCAGCATGCCTGATGGTGTAACTCGACTTACCACCATGCCTAGGCCTGTGGTGAACACTCCAGCATGCCTGATGACACAATCTCCAGTCTTCAACATACATTTCACTTTCCCGCAATGAGCGCACTGCGGCAGACGTTGCAGACTCTGGCAGAAATAGCAAAACGCTCGGTTCTTCTGCTTCCTGGGAGAGAATCACTTGTCAGGACTTTTTTTTTCAACAAGTTTACACTTAATTATTTCAGAAGTAAATTAGTCATGCTATTACCCGTCAACAGGAGTGAAAATGGTCTGGGTAGTAAAGCCTGTCACATGAAAAAGCTTTACATGTGTAATTTGTATGAAAATTAATTTTGGTCAATCACCAAATATTTTAATGTAATAAAACTCTTTTTATTAAAAAGAAACTCGTGTGTCAATTTTATTTTTGATTATGTGAAAATGACCATCTTTAATTGTACCTCTATCCAGATCGACGGTTGCTTGGTCAATGTCCGCTCTTGTGTTGAATTTATTGTTGATGACGGGCATACCAGGATTTGAACAATGGTCAGTGTATTGAGGGTGGTTTTTCATAAATGGTTTCCCATTCTACTGCTATGCAAATGTTGGTAGCTTGTATTTCCTCTAAAATTCTGACCACCTCATCCCTATTCCATTGGAGTAGTTGTATATACAAAACTAGAGCAGGTACTAAGAAATGACGAAGACAATAACGCGTTATTGTTTGAATTTGACAATTTTCTCCCCTCACTTTATTACAGCATTTGCACTAAGAGCGTATGAGTGACCAGCTTACTCCAAATTGGAGGTGAAAATGGTCAGCTAAATCGAGCTAGGGTGGTCCAGGGCGAGGTCCTGGTACTTTCTTAACTGCTGCCCTGGTACGGTTTATAAATGTAGTTTTGTAACAAAAATAAGGCACTAAGCCTGGTTGCAATGAGGCCTCACAATGTATAATATATACCAGGCTCGCTAGAGCTGTCACACAAGGTATTTCCGACCACTCCCAACAAGGGAAGGGAGTCAAGTACATGCTCTATTGTAGCTATTTTAGAACAACTACCTACCATTTTCCAAAGCCTCAACAAACCTCCCCGTTCCACTATTTTCTTGCACGAGTGGCGGCGAGCCTAGTTTTTTAAATGAGTGTTTGACTTAATGGACTACCTATTCTCAATCTAACCTTAATTGTTGGTAGTGTACCCTTATTTGTTTTTGTGTATGATATATTTGTGTTGATTGTAATCTCACAATATGGAGAAAATAAACTTTTTATGTTGACACCATTCTTGATTAAGGGTGCCTCATAATAGGAAAAAAAAATTGTACCATTCGACATCTTAGCTCAGTCAGTAGAGTGTCTGCCTACTGAGCTGAGGGTCCCGGCTTTGATTTCCGGCATGGCCGAAAAATTTATCATTGGTTAAATGTAGGTTTACCCTTTCACAGTGATAAATTAACGGCTGAGGACTGGATGTAGTGCCTGTTCTAGTCTTAAATTAGATTATAAGGTATATGAAGCTACGACAGGTCTAGCAAGCCGGTGGTAGAAAATATATGACTTGAATAAAAAAGTAACCCAGGCCACAGGCTGGAAACAGTAATGAATGTAAATAAAAAAAAACATATCCAATTTTGGAACATGGGTTACTTATAATAAATTTGTGTCCACTCTTAAATTTTTTTTTTATCAAAACTTGCCAAGTTATATTTCTGTGTGTAGAGTAAAGTGCTTATTTTAATTGTGCTTGCCAAATTAATGATAGTATGTAAGAATACAAAAATGTACATGTTCATTATTTGAAGACTTAATGGAAAGAAAAAATAAATAAACATTGTTTCCAAACTAAGCTATTACACTGAACACTGCCTCATTTCTTGCTTCATTATACATTATATTTAATTTGATCATTTATACAATGTAAATAATACAAAATATAATTAATAACTTTCCAATTATTCTTTGAAAGGCTAGCTTGTGAAAAAAAAAATTCAATACATTGAAAATGTTTGCCAGTCTTTCTCTTGAAACGGATTACTATACTCTTTAATATAACACAGTTCTCTAATCTTCCCCCTTTCACCCCGCCTGCACCCCTTTAACACCCTAATATCAAACTACAGTAGCCCCATGGCTTCTTTGGTGCTGACTGACAGCTCACAGCTGACTTCTGACAGTCAACATTTAGGTATATACCTAAATTTTGACTGTCAGAAATGACAGCTGCTAAACACATGTTTTTGCAGATCATATGGTTCGGCGTAGGGATACATAATTTGGTCTGGTAACTTTTCAAAGCCGTCAGCTGTCAGTCAGCACCAAAGAAGCCATGAGGCTACTGTGGCTGTCACTCAATCCCAAGGGCTCAAAGGCTAAATAGACCTAACCACCATTTGTAGGTAGCATTTCAAAGTTCACACGATGGAAGTGCTGACTCTTATAGAGAAAGAAAGTGATGTTTGTCAAGGATAATATTCAAAACTTATTAAGAATTGTGAAATACTAAACTCAAGCTCATGTCCGAATAATATGGATGTGACAAATGTCAAGGATTCCATAAAAAAAAAAATGTTGTAGCTGCTTCAGAACAGAACTGAAAATGTTTTGAATTGATATCTAGACTACTTCACTGTGGAGGATTACGTATTCTAGAGTCTCTTAAACCTCTGGCAGATTGCTTAGAAATCACTTCCTTGTAGTTCTTCTGAATGTGGACATGGTTTTAGTGTAATGAACTTAATGAATGCCCCATTAGGCTTTTTCTAATCTTATAAATCATGTTACTTGATTAATGTTTATCAAATTTTAAAAAATGGTCCACCTCTAAAGCAATGGGACCCACTACCATATGCTCTGCCCTGGTTGCTGTATCGTCGGTCAGCTATGGAGATAAAATCGAGTCATTTCATGTTCCTGAGCTTAATATAAACTAACTCTGATCATTGCTTTAATTGCTATCATAAGCTGAAGATAATGTAATTAAATTACCATTAGTCCTATGTATATCTTGCCTTTGTAATTTTAAAACCATTAAAATATATTCTTAAATTTTAAACATTAAATTGCTCATTTAATTTTCCACTTAAATATAAAGTTACTTTGAATTTGGTGAATGACTGCCACAGTGCCTTTTTTTATGGGACTAAACCAGTGATTCTAGTTGCTCGAGGTTTTATGATAAACAGTATGAAAGATTCTTTGAAAGGAATTTTGGCTATTGTTACACAATTTACATAAACTAGGCCCTCGTTATTTTGCATAACAATTAAATATTTAAAAATAAAGAAAACAATATATGACCATCTTCACTCCAGTTGACAGTGCGGGTACTTCATTTAAAATATAATGAAATATTCTGAATTAAAAGCAGTCATACAATATTGTAATTTGTAGGCTACCGGTACCTACAAAATTAACACTTTTAAAGCGTTTTTTGTAAATATGAATAGGAGTTTTTAATATATACTTTTAAAAGAAAGGTTGCTTCAGGACATGCCTGAAAAAATAAATTCAACCCGTGACAGCACTCTTAAAACACTCAACCACAAAGTCAAGAATGTGTTGAGCTGGCTGGATAACAGGACAAACCATAGAGAAATTTAAATTCCTTAAGTTTTTTTCCTCCCGTATCAAAATATTATTTGTATCACTAGATATAAATAGCTGTATTTTTTATAAACTAACCTTTGACATTTATCACATTCCTGAAACAAACAAAAATTTGAATTCATTTAATAAACATGGTGAATTATTTACAAAAACATGGGCCCTAGACATGCACACATTCTCATATTATTATTATTATTATTATTAATTAGTTGCTAATTAATTAATGCTATTAATTAGTAGAAGTAAATGGTGTTGCGCTGGTAACGCTTTTATTTGCTTCAACCAGACAGAAAAAAAACTCTTTGTTTTATTTCTTCCGACTGAGGTCTTGATTAACTAAAAAATTCTAGTAGAAATTTTAAAATTCTGACATTGAGGTGTAAATATTCGTGCACAGGGGCTACTAGCATTTGAATTTCAGACCTTTGTGTGCAAAAGATATTGTGCAACACTCATGACAGACACACACACACTTTTTATTTTACTAATATAGAGTAGTTAATATTTAATATTACTATTAATATTTAAAATTATAAATGATTAGTATTAAATTAATATTATATATATTTCATTGTGTACACATCATATTAATTTATAGTTATACTTTAAATTTCATCCCCTTACATTAATTACTTTATCTTAAGCAACGGGTACGCAAAAACAAAATATATCAAGTTTGACACCTTATAGCCCATGAACTGTAATGATTTGAAATCATTGAAGCAGCATTTGTAGCTTATGATAATTATTATGTACACGTGTTAAAATAGTGCAATAAGATGTTTAGTGTCGAATTACCTTAAGACCATTATAATCAAGATATATTTGTTAGTACAGGTTGAAACTTTTTTAGTATGGCACCCTTGAGACCTGACAAGTACCGGACTCTTTGCTGTGCCGCTTATGTCTCTCCCCTAGGCTTGCCATATCACTCTATATACTTATTGCTGTCACACAAGTTAAAATAAAGTATAAAACAGGAAATAATACACCACCTTCCACAACTCTCGGCCTCTTGGGAGACATGATTAAGTGCAAAATACAGCCAGGACACAGGCCAAAAACAAGGATATAAAACCAAAACAATCGGCTGCAGATGTAAACAAATTTGACTCCTTTGTACTGCTAATAGCACCATTCTGGTGGCTGCTCCTCATAATATGGCGGCATATTCAAAACATGCCAGGCCCTAGAACGTCAGAATGAAGAGCTTCAACCTGTATTACTGCCGATGACATAACAAGGGGACATTGCCTAAGAGCTGTGTAGGAAATATTTTGACGCGTGATATTTTTTTATTCAAAATAATAATGTTTTCATAAAAAAACTGACCTTAACCTAACCTTTTATGTGTGAATAAATAAAAATTTTGATTAACAAACTATTCATAAGACCTGTGCTCAAAAATACTAATTAAGTTTGGTAAGTTTTTTTTAAGAATTTTTAATGCATCAGAATTTTTTCATCAGTTTTGTTCTAATCGAAAACTTCAGAATCTTGTTGTAAATATAGGTGCTAGAAACAAATTACATTTCTCATAATTTGACAGAGAAAAAAAATAATCTCGCCCTCGAATCAATTATAGCCCTTTGTTTTGATGGAACTTGAGTCTGGCAGGTTAGTCTAAGGCTGTATCCAAATAGTCAAGTACACTTGACTTGATGACTTTATACTTTACATGCACTTGAGATCAAAGACAGCAACAGACAATTTGAACGGCAAAATATCCTTTTCACACCCTTGAGTCCACAGTGCTGCCTCCTACAAATGATCTTAGAAACTATTTTAAACATCATCTATCAGCCCGAATTAGCGTAGGCCACTTATATATTTGTGGTGACTTATTTTCACAGCAGAGGACAAATTACCCTAATTAGCCAACACAACACAATACAATACAGCTCTACAACACAACAAAACAATCAGTATATTTAACGTGTGTTATCAAAGATCACATTATTCTACGAGTTCTATCTCTAGCAGACGAAAAATTAAACAATTGCCGATCAAACACCGCATTGACGGCGTGTCAAGGGTAACTTGGTGTCATCCTGGACTCAAGGGCTAATGAGGGGTGCATTTGCACACTTCGTGACCTTTCGGACGGATATGCACTTTATCAAGTGACTGCTAATGCAACTATCAAGTGAACGTCAAGGGTCGACGGCGCGTTAAGTAAACTATTCGGATACAGCCTGGATATCCATTTTTACACAAATACAATATTTTTGAAAGTAAGCCTATTTAGAAAGAAAAACTGTCCATTAAATAGGCCTACATTGTTAAAGAGAACAGAATCCGATCGGTAAATACGGTATTAGAGGTGCTAACTCCTATAAATATGTTTGAGGTAAGTAAACAATAACCATAAATAAGTCCAGCTTGTTCCAAATTTACAATTTACTAACCATAGCTGAGTTACTAGGATATTTTGCTAATGTCACATTATCCTTGGCAGTTCTAATTTCTTTTTGTCTTAATTTTTGCTTTTCTGCTTTCTTGCGTTGTCCAGTTTTTTTCTTAGGCATATTTACACCCGTAATGTAACACTAGATAATTAGAATTACAATTGATTAACACAGATAATCTTACTCACAGATCAAGTTAACCAGGGGATGTTGACTAGTATACCCACTTCCGTCCCGTTAAAATTTTATAAAAAGAATTAAGTAATAGTACTCCTTCCATTCGCTAGAATGTGCCACATGAAATATAACAAAGACAATTCGCCAACAACTATATATTTTCCCAATAACTAAATAAGTGCTTAAATCATTTTAAAAGTATTTTAAATTACTAAACAATTTTTATACTTGATCAATTAAAAATATTATATTTTGTATTTTTTTAAATTTAACATTAGTATTTAATGTTTATCATTTTTAATATAGTGTTTCCAAATTTCTGCTGTTGGTCAAACTAGTCTTCAGACTTAAGCTGTCTATTTTGTACAAGTGTTTTAAACGCCCTCAGTTAAATTTAATTATCATTTATTGAAATAAACTAGATAATCTTTAAAACTGTCGTAAGTGTATTGATTTATTATCATTATTTAAAGAAATAAGTCTTTAAGACCTTTAACTAAAAAACCGCATCGGTATGTAAGATTCGAGATGCCATCACGAACACGTGCTAAAAGGTGTGATCATTAATTTTTTTAAATGAAATTTAATTTTAAGAATGAGTGATTTTTACTTATATGAAATATATGTACATTAAGTACATTAGTTGCATTTTCTTCTTTGGCCTATTAAATGAATTTTGATCTTCTCATTCAAAACTAATTAACTTTGACTTTTTTTTATTCTGAAGACTTAATTTACAGAATAAAACTAGTTAAATATACAATATTCAATACATTTTGATAAAGCAATAGGCAGTTAGCCCCCAAGCTTCCAATTGAGGTAGCGAAAAATATATTGTGATCGTCTAAACTTGTTTTGCTAACTCGGATTGAGCTAAGAGTTCTATAATGCCTAGCCCTACATTGCCTAATTTAAAAACAACTAAAAATCCTTTTAATATCTAGGCTTTCATAACTTATGCCTATTGAGATCTGGGTTGGCTTCAATAAACAAAAAAAATTCTACTTTCTGTGGTAGAATATAATTATGTAGATATTAACTTATGGGAATGTTAGAACCAATTTATAGGCCCATAGGTTGTGTACATTGATATTGGTTTTAATAATTAGTGAAGTATCATATGAAATATGTTCAAAAAGTAGTAATTTATTATAATAACAAACAATAGTAGGCTTAAATTCTTGCAGTAGTTTGTAACCATTCAGGAACTTAGGTACGGTACCAGTAATGAATTAACGATTGTAGGCTAGGTATGTTGTTATCTATGTTAATTAATGCATCTGAGATTATATTAACATTAAAAAGAATGGGGATACTATTGTGTTAGACCGTACAACCACCGAAGGCGAGTAATTATTGGCTACTATTACCCTATGTGCATGTAGAAAAAATTATTCTAAAAATAGAGTAAGACTAGTCTTTCTTACAAATGACAAAGCCATGATTTTTATTGAAGTTTTACATGTACACATTCATTCAAAAATATCATTACTTATACATTTAAGATGTTTCACTTGTATTTTCAGGAAATGATGAACAATTGTCTATGTCAGATTACAGGGTGTCCTAGCAGAGCTTGGAAAAATCCTAAACTTTCTTTTTTTTTAGATTTTCAAAACAGGAAAACAGGTAAGAATATAGTAATACTTTTACAGGTTATCTTTGAGCCTCTCTTCATGCAAATCCTAGTACATTTCCTGCTATGTAGCCTACGGACACTTTTAATCATATAATTTTTAAATATTAATTAGGCCCCAATAATGTGGATAGAAAGACTATTTAAGATGGGCGTGAAATAAATCAAGGGTTCATAGTGAAAGATGGTTTGGGCTATCTCCCCAAATATATTTATGACATTAAATGGTAAAATAATAAATACTATTAAAATGAAGCTAAGATGAGGTTGTTATTTTTAATTATAGGCCTATTTAAATTATAATATGCTGAAAAAAGTCAAGAATCAAACTAAGGACCTTTGACTTGAAACTCAAACATTCTAAGAACTCAAATTTGATTTGAGTTGTTGTTTTGTATATAATATATTTTATGCTTGTGGATCATTCCACCTCATTTGAACAAAGAAAAAAAGGTTTTGGCACCCATGTTCTCAGATTTTGATAAAACTTAGTATAGCCTACTCAATCAAAATCTGAAAACATGGGTGTCATGGTCTGGTTGAACTGACATAGAATGACCTTTGAGCATAACCAAATCTTGAACTTTATATTTGGTATCCTAAATAATTACAAGAACTTAAGTTATATAAAAAAAAGTCTAGACCTAAATATCAAGAATTTGGTGGTGAATAAAACTTTTGAGCTATAAAAGATACGATAAAGGCATTATTAATTTATACTCTTAAGATAGCAAATGCCAGATTGCAAAATGTAAGCATGAAAGTAAATTAATTTTTATTACATTCTATTCACATTTTTTTATTCTGGTCTCAAGTATGTTTGGAATTTCAGATGCAGAGAATGGATCCAGAGAATTGACCCAACATTGTCTACCAAGTCACTTTCACAAGTAAACCAATACCGTGTATGTGCACTCCATTTCCCTGATGATCAATTTATGAATATTCACCGTAAGTCTCATTCATTGTGCCACCCCTTGATTACACCTTACTGTAGTCATGTCTCAAAGTGTTGAGGATATAGTTAATTAATCCTGGTATGACTGACCATCACGCTGTTGAGAATCCAGCTACTTTGACAGGAGAACCAGTGCCGAGCACGCCAAGAGGAGAGCCAGTGCTGAACACACGAAGAGGAGAACCAGTGCCGAGCACGCCAAGAGGAGAACCAGTGCCGGGCACGCCAAGAGGAGAACCAGTGCTGAGCACCCCAAGAGGAGAACCAGTGATGAGCACGCCAAGAGGAGAGCCAGTGCTGAGCACACGAAGAGGAGAACCATTGCCGAGCACGCCAAGAGGAGAACCAGTGCCGGACACGCCAAGAGGAGAGCCAGTGCTGGGCACGCGAAGAGGGGAGCCAGTGTGGAGCACGCCAAGAGGAGAGCCAGTGCCGGACACGCCAAGAGGCCAATCCGTTTCCATGGAATCAATTGATATTACAACTACAGATGTTTNGGAGAGCCAGTGCCGGGCACGCGAAGTGGAGAGCCAGTGCCGGGCACGCCAAGAGGCCAATCTGATTCCATGGAATCACTTGATGTAACAACTACAGATGTTTTCATGCCATCAGCAAGCAAAAAAAGGAAAGGTATTTCTAATAGCTCTTTTTCAGGCTCGGGACTTGTAAGTATGCAGAAGAAGTCGAGACGCCGCTTACTACAAGAATTGGAGTTGTGTAGAGATGAAATTACTCCCAGGAAGAAGAGGATTTTAAATTTCACCCGAAAGCTCCAAGATAACTTTAGACAACTTAATAAACGGGTGAAATCAACACGTGGTAAGATGAAGGAGTTGTTAAAAATTCAAAATTGTAATAGCATGAAATTTTTTTTGCATCACGATGTTTCTCCTACAGCTGCTGTACTGGCATGTGGAGATGCACGCAATAGGCGTGGGAAGCTCAAGTCGCGTCGTTGGACAAGGCAAGAAAAGTTGTTTGCTTTGGCATTGTACAGAAGGAGTCCCAAGGCATACCACTTTTTGAGCGAGCTTATTGCTCTCCCATGCAGAAGTACTCTCACTGTATTGTTGAGCTCAGTACCATATGATGAAGGCATTAATCAACAGGTAATTACTCATTAAGGACAAGAAGTACAGAAAATGGACAATAGAGACAAGTATTGTGCATTGTACTTTGATGAGATGTCTCTCCGAAGTGGGGTGTACTACAATGAGCTTGTAGATCTTGTTGATGGCTTTGAAGATTTTGACACGCTTGGAAGGACATCTAGACAAGCGGATCATGCACTTGTTTTCATGGTCCGTGGTCTCTACACTAAATGGAAACAGCCTGTGGCTTACTATCTGTGCCGCGCAGGTTTGTTTCCAGCCTTCAAGTAGACATTTTTCAAATACTATATTTGACTTAAGCGCTAAGACAATTATTGATAGTATCATCCCTAAATATTATTTAATTAAATTACTGTAGTAATATTACTTGCAGCAACATATCGATTGTTACTACCAAGCTATAGTGCAGTCATATTAAGAAAGTTTAACAGGATATGAGCAGTTTCAATCCTATATGAATAATTTAATACTTTTGTGGCAAGTGCCATTAAAAAAATCTAAACAAATAGTGTTACTTTGTAATGTGATATTGTAAAATACTTTTGTATTTAAATAATATAATTTTAGTTTCTATAGACTCTCCATATCTTTATGAGTGTATTGATATAAAAAAATTATTAACTTTTTAATATTTAACAACAAAAAGGGAAATATGTGTTGGTGAGGTTTTTGAGCATCATCCACTTCTTACTTAACCTTTCTATCCTTTCATGTGCAAATAAATTCAAACTTCGAACAATAGAGTTCAAATAAACAACTTGTCGTTTAGGCCCTTCGTTTGGATTTTGATTCTAATGAGATGTCTGAATATAACAAAATCAAATTATATTAAATAGGCCTAAATATAATTATAGTATCATTTGATTTTACGTATACTTACAAGTTTAAATGGTAATAGCAATTTCTTAATGATTTGCTGTTTTGAGAAAATAGAGTGTTTTATTTGTATCAGTTCTAGAGAATCATCCCAAATTAAAAAATAAACTTTTTTATTTTGTTATATAAATAATGTCTAAAGTTAAGGCAGTAGAAAAATCACTGTTATAAATAAACATACAAGTAGCCAACGACATAGGCGTGATGGTAACTGATATCTAGCAGACTTTTTTTAATTTCAAACATTGATCAACAAATGTGGAAATAATTAAGAGAAAAACTCATCTTAGATTATAAAAAGAAATTGCACACTTCCCTTTTGCAAAATTCTTGCATCAATATCTTCTACAATCCACTCTCGTAGAATATCTTTTGTCCAAAAATGTTTTTCACAAAATCTATCATCTTCAATCTATCAATCTTTCTTGTATATATATATATTTTTTTTTTCCCCCACAATCACGTCTCTCGAAATTTGAGGGAGTATAAACATTGACACGTCAGTTTTAAAATAATCTTGAAACTTACTTTTATTTTTGACACGTAAAGTCATTGTGCAAAAATAAAATCTTATGAATCTGAATAGCTGTTGTTATAAAACGTCACAGCTATCCGCAACGATTACAACGCTTACTCATATAGCGGCAAATTGTGCAACTAAAAAGCTTCAAATTCTGATCAACTTTTACATAGGGTTTTGAGTAGTGTCAGAGGGGTGGTTAAATCTGTGTTAGACAGGGTTGCCAGCTCTTTAGTTTCAAGCGATAGTACACGGACCCGAAATGGATATTATTTTGACTGGCAGGATACATTTTGCAACTAGAATTATATTGTTAAAAAAAAACAGGTTCTTAGTAAACAAGCGCTGATACTAGCTTTTAAGTTCATAATATTGATTAATCTAATAATGTTTATAATAAAATAATAATTAATGTATTTTATTCTTTATTTGTACCAGAGCCTTAGGATATTATTTTTAGGAAATTTCCCAACATTGGATTGTACAGGTGCTGAAATTATAACAAAAGTAGTATCCAGATCTTACGGTTGGCAACATTGGTGTTAAAATGTTTGTATGGTGCATTCCGCATTTGTGCTGCCATCTAGACAAATATGTGAGCACTTTTCTTGTATTAAATAGCGGTCTCGGTGGCTAAATAGGTATTTTATTTGGTTAGCATTATTACTACTTTCTTTTTTGTACTATTAGCTGTTTTGCTAATCCATTTCACTTGAACAATTTTTATTTCAAAATATTTTAAGGCCAAATGTAACTAAATAAATGTTTAACATAACATAAATATTGATTTTATTCAAAGATTAATTTATTATTTACATTTGGTCGAAAAATAAGTTTTTTAATATAATCTGTTGAAGTGATAATAGTTGGCACAACTAATATTTTTCTTTAACTATTTCTAGAAACTCTAAAATGAAAACATCAAGTTTAAATGAATGTTTAAGGAAATATAAATAAAAAGCAAACTAAGTTTAGAATAATCTTTATGCATTTATAAATTGAAACATATATTTTTTTACAAAGTACACAATGATATTTTGCAAATAAAAACAAGTGTACCTGTCTTAATATAAAAAAATTCCAATTACAATCTCTATCTATGTTTATTTATTTAGCATGAACAGAATATTAACACGCTGAAAAAAAAATCTTTATATTCAGTTAATCAAGTAATAAAACAACTGTTAACAATTTTGTTTTGTTTGATTAGCGATAGAATAATGGTTTCAAAACCCACTCACGTGTTTCAGGGCTGAGGAGGTGGGGGTTGAAATGTCTGTTATGTTAACTATTTAAAGTGGTTACAATGGCGTTAGAGAAGGTGCAATATTCAAATAAAAATTTAAGTATTTACATTTATAAAACCTAATTTAGTGCAGTTAAAACAAGTAAGCTATCGATAGGTGAGCAGGCTTTATTGTATGCTCGTTTGGTTCGCCGGTGATGAGGTCAGGATTTAAATTCCAGCCTGGTAAACTAGCTGTAAATTTTCTTATGCATTTTCACCCTCCCCCTCCATGCAAATAAGTGTATATTTCCCCAAAATTATACCTACCCCGCCAATGTAATTAAATGGGGAAAGCTTTGAAGGGTAGAAGACAGTGAAATTAAAAAAAAAAAGTGAATTTGAACACTTGTATGTTATCAAGGAGTCACAAAGATATCATAAACAAAAAATTGAGGCCAAACCTTGCAAAAATTTGGAAACCAATAAAAAAATGTATCAAGCCTTTAATCTTCAAGTACAAGTGAGTTGGATGTTAATTTTTGAAGATTGTTTGGGCTAATTTTGTTAAATACTTAATACTTAATCCTTGGAAATTCTTGATCAAGTAAAGATTGAGAAAATCTAATTCCTGAACTATTTTGAACTGTATTTGGCACAAACTTTCACCACATACAGGGCTGATTATTTTTTTCTGATATTTTTACACTCAGTAAGTTAGCTTGGAAGTATGTTTTTTATCACTTTGGGAATTTAATATAAATTAAGACTTAGATATTGTCGTTTATAATTTACAAAGGTATGAGTTCAAATTAAATATTACTAATTAGCTGTCTACATTTTTTATTTTTGCTCCTGGTCTTGTTATATGTTCGGACTATATTCATTTAATTATATTAATTAATTAGTATTGAGGATGCTAGAGTTTGAAGGGAATGTATCCACATTCATGTGGAGTAAAAGTGAGGAATTATTCATGGAAAAAACACCCTCTGTACACCCGGCTGGGATTCGAAACCAGACCTCCTCCTCCTCGCCCGAAAAACAATACTAGCTAGAAGAGACTTATCAGTGATATTTAGTCCGCCTGCCTACCGGTGTAGATGTCTTCATTTTAATGCAAGTAAATATTGTTAAAAACAGTTTGCATGCATTTAAACTAATTATGAAGTATAGCTGCCTTAAATTGATCATTGTTTTAACTTGTTCAAAAAGAGATTTTAAAATATCTATGAATTAAACTAAAACTTGACACAAATTTATGGTTGACTGAAATTTTACTATACATAAGCATCCAAACGAATATGCGTCTGTCTATGTAAACAACTTAATAAAAACCTTAATCTTTGAAAACTTTGTCAACTCTTTCAAACACACAAATGAGAGTTCATGGCATACTCTTGATATAGCTATTTCAACCAAATCCACTTGGACTCGATGTATTGACTGGTAATGTGGCTTGTCTATACAAACTCTAAATCTGTCTGTACAGTCGATTGTGTCTCTCTGTCTGTATGAATGTTTGTAGCTAGTAGGCTAAAAAGTACTCAAGGAATTGAGACGGGACTTGTTATTTTGTAGGCACTCCTTATTTCTCAGAGAACAGGGTCAAGCTATATACCATCACAATATCTTACTAACGAGCAAAGCAGTAACAAAAATACTGTCTGTTGTGGTTAATTTGAGACTTTATGAAACTATTCAAATATATTAACGTTAAATTAAATCTTATTTTCAAGACTCACTAGCAAAATTAATACTGTTTTGGAATATAGACATACAGTGAAGTATCGTATGTTTTGGAACATAGACTAACATAAAACTGGCTCAGCAACCGAGGTAGAAAATTAAAATTTGGATGACAGATAGAGAAACAACCCCAAATAACCAAATGAATACTGAAAATTTAAATTTCTAAATGGTAGTTCAAAACATAGGGTTTGGGGTGATGGTTTTAAAATTTCCAAAACTAATAGAAACAACTACTTCGTATAGCTAGCTACCACTACACATAAACATAATAAATGGTATAGCACTATCATACAAACTTTCTCATCCAGTCAATTATTGAAAATTCGCTCATCAGTAAAATATCTTTAAACGACTTTCTACTCCAGAAACAAGTATCGAGTGTTATTTTTCATGTAAAATACTCCCAAAAAACCCATTTGGAACCGAATCGTTAAAGCCATTTTAAAAATATTTAAAGTTTAAAAAAAAATCAGTCATAAGTAAACTACCTCTAAACAACTTGTATTCAAAAACTAAGTATACAATGTTATTGGTAATGAAAACACTCCCAAGATACCCCTTTGGAACCAAATCATTAAGCTGGATTCACACATGAAGCTATGCTATTCCACGAAATACTATGTTCTAAAATCGCTAACCAAGTATTTAAACGAACCAGTTCACACATCACGGCACGCTATGCTGTGCTATGCTATGCCGCGCTATGCTACGCTATGCCAGCGAAATCGCGGACCGGCCGATTTTTACATCTCACTCGCGCTACGTTTTGTACTGCGCATGCGCACAAAGGACAGTTTCCCACCTCTTCCCATCTAATCGCAACTAATAAGTGTGGCTGTGAAACGTGTGCGTGGGTTTCTTTTAGTTGTTTTGTGTTGTTGGATTATCGTTCCAGAAAATGGTTGAATTCACCGAAAGTTAACTTCTTACAGCATATTATAATGTAGTTGATTTTTGGACTGCTCTCATATATTTAAAATGTCATGGATGAAGGCATTTTTCTTTAAAGTATCGTATGTAAATCATCCTTTTACTTCATCCATGGAGAATCACGCGTTTTCGCAGAATAGTCTGTAAAAGGATTTCACCAGAAAAACTTGTTTATTATTCTCAAAATATAATTCCGCAGTATTTAACAAACTAGCAAGAAAAGCCAGCTCCCTATATCCAATAGGAAGCTAGCTTTCACTGCACCTGTTGCAGAGAAATACCTGATTGGTTACTCTTGACAGTGTCGCGAGAGGTCCAAGAAGCAAGGGACACATCCGCATATAAGCTAAATGTACGTAGAAAGATAAACAGAATGTGCCGCTGAATAAGAGAGGGTAGACGTAAACAGAATGTGCCGTAGAATTAGCGAGAGTAGACGTAGAGAGAGGGCTGGAGTAAACATACAGTAGATATAGAAAATGTGTATCAACGATAAAGTAAAAGTAATCACAGTCAATACAGAGTTTAATTTCAACAAAGTGTAAAGAAAGAAATAATAAAGCGTGTACAACATAAACAGTTGTATTTATATCATCAACATTCCATATCACAATAATTGGCGCTCGAACACGGAGCTATAAATACCAATTATATCTAATATTATTCCATATCATCAGAATTGTCGCCCAATATCGGGGCAATTATATGTGAATAATACCGTAATATAATAATTGGCGCTCGATCACGGAGCTATAAAAAAACAATTATACATCAAACATTACAATAGCATTATAATAGGCGCCCAACGCGCGACAGAAATATAATAATTGGCGCTCGATCACGGAGCTATAAAAACCAGTTATATCAATATTATTCAATTTAATCAGAATAGGCCCCAATCGAGGGTATTACATCGTCAAATCATCGATATCGTTATAATTGTCGCCTAACCGCGTGACAATTCCATCGTCAAACTTCTATATCGTTACAAATTGTCCCCAACGCGGGACAATTACTTTATCAAACGCCGATATCGTTACAATATATAATGTAATAAACCCCCAACCATTTAGTTTCTTCGTCATCTGTCACTGCTGCCAACAACAACCCTTCCTCTTCCTCAATATGACTTCCAGAATAATCTAAACACTTTAGATCAGAGGTCCCCAACCTTTTTGTACCTTAGAGCACATTCAAAACTAACAGTAGTGCGGCGGGCACCAATCACTTTTTCAAGGCAAATTTATAGCCGAACATAATTCATAATGCAAATAACACACACACAAAAATACATATTATTTAAAAAAAAAATTGTGAGTTTAAAATTTTTTAATTTTTTTAATTCGTGTATAAAATAACGCAAATGGTACACACGCAAAGTTAATCCAAAACCAGTTCAAGCAATTGAAACATTTTTTACCAAACCAAAAGTCAATGTCAATAAATAAGAAAAATACTCCTTTATTTACGGTTTTAACAAGACCAAAATAAAGACACAAGGAAATATTTAACTTCTCACCACCATTTTGGTGCCTAGGTAAATTTAAAAAATATATATATTTATTCTGTGTTTATTCGGCAACAAAGCTGGGTAGACCCATGTCAAGATATTTACAAAGGAAATAGGAAGTATTAGCATGGTATTAGTGAGCGTGGGGAGAATGATGGAAGGAGATTAGGAAAAATCAGAACCATTCCGCTTGAAAATATTAGAATGGTAGTTCCGAGTAAAAGTACACTTTGTAAATGAGTCGGCAAAGAAAGGCATGAGAAGGAGGGATTGGAAAGAGGGGGGGGGCTTTAAATCACCAACTTCTTGAGAACAGCATAGCTGGAGATAAGCACAAACTTGATATTTGTCGGAAAAGTGACAGATTAGAATTATTAGTCAAGAACTTTTCAGCTGTGGTCGAAGAATGGCGGGGAGATGTAAAAGGCTCGGCGGGTGCCATGGCACCCGCGGGCATAGGGTTTGGGACCCATGCTTTAGATTATCACTGATAGGCTACACTTTAAATTACAAAAGGCCATGTTGTCTCTAAAACTACAAAATACTCTACTAAACCTTTCAAAGTATATAGTACAGCTCACTGTGTGAAACACATGAGAAACTAATGTCGCACAGCGTAGCGTAGCATTGCGTAGCGCAGCTTTAGGTGTGAATCCAACATTAGAGCTGTTTTTAAAATATATCCAAATTTTTAAAAATCAGTAATCAGTTACCAACCCTTAAACGACTTTTTATTCCAAAAACAACTATACATTGTTATTTATAATGTGAAACACTCCCAAGATACTCATTTGTAACCAAATCGCTAAAGTCATTCTAGAAATATTTTACCAGCCTTGTTGGCAGCACGGTCTAACGTGCTGTCTCGTGTTATACTAAACTGCCGAGGACTGGGTGATCGGGGTTCGATTCCGGTCGGGTGAATTGAGAGAAGTTTTTCCTAAAAATGGTTTCCCATTCTCTCTCTCTCTACGCAAATGGGGGCACACCTACCTCATCCCTAACCCATTAGCGTAATTAGTACATGGGCATGTAACCCGAACGGGTAGTAAGATGCTGTGAGAAACAAACTGTGAGTGTGATGTTTTGGTTGTCTCTGGAATGTTAATACAACCTCACCTAAGGAGGCTAAAACATGTTTATGGAATGATAAAACATCATGGCTGAAGCGTTACAATATGTTACAATATGTTGTACAATAGTTCTAGAGAAATTCATATGCCAAAATAGTAAAAAAAATACAACTATTACAATTTTAAAATAAGAATCAAGTTTGATACACTTATTTTGTGTTTATTAACTATATTGAGCATTATTGGGACAGGAACTACTTGATAGCTATTCAATCATACTTTTTCATTTTTGTAATTTTCGAAAGTAATTTCTAATAGATTTGTTGATGACCCAAATAAAACTATTATAAAGTTTGTAATGTTTTGTTCATAGTCGAACTCCGAAAAAATAAAAATAAACATGGTCGTCAAAGTATTTTTTATTAAATAATAATTTCCCCACAATTGTAATGTTTTGTTCATATTAAAACTCCGAAAAGATAAAAAAGAAACATGGCGACCGAATATCTCTCGAGACCAGACTGGATTAGCGTCAGGGACGCGTAAACAAAACAAAACAAAAAAAAAACACGAACAAAGAATGCACATGCACCACAGAGAAAACAATATTCTAGCGGAGATTGAAGACCTCCGCTCGATTCAAATTTACAACACAGTGAATTAAACATATCAAAGATAGACTAGTAAATATGTGAATCATATTTATTAGTTGAGAGAGGGAGAGTAACCATAATCTAAGGGGTTACAAAAGTATACATTACAAGTTTTAAGATATACTTAAATATTTTTTTATCAGGCCTGTGTGTTTCTCATCGCGTCTTAGTAGCCGTCCGGGTTGTACACATACACTCATTATTAGAATTGTAATAAGAGTATTAGACTTTAAGAGAAATGTACCCGCATTTAAGTGGAGGAAGAGTGGATAACCATTTAAGAAAAAACATCCTCGCCCATTTCAATACATCCGACCGGAATTCGAACTACAATAGTCCCATCACTGGTAATCCAGTCTAACACGAGAATGACGTAGTAAGCAATGCGACCACCAATAATGTTTACATATTCTCATATTCACATTGTATTGTTTTAAGTAGTATAACATTTTCATCAAGTTTTTGTCACTGCGTCCCACAACCTGTTCGGGTTATAAATATCTGAACTATAAATAAATCGTATCTGTCAAGTATGAGGAAGCTATACTTGAGAGAAAGTGCATCCTCATTTGGATAGAGAGTGAGTGGAAGCCACTTGTAAAAAAACAACGCCCTCAGCACGCCCGACCGAGATTCAAACTCCAATTTACCTCTTCCCGGCAATCCAACCTATCGTGAGAGTGACACCCTAGACCATCTGATCATTGAATCTGAGTTCATAGTTGTTGTGTTCTTACCCATACCAGTAGACACGTGGACTAAATATCAAGTTCATGTAGTCTAGTTTACTGATGACGGGAAGGTCAGAGTTTAAATAATGGTTGGGTGTACTGAGAGTGGCTCTTTATAAATAGTTTTCCCACTCTCCTTCCACGCAATTACAAATACCTTTCCTCTGAACTCTACTTTATTCATCCCTGCCACATTGGCGTAATTAAAATGAGAATAAGCCGGACAGGTAGTAGGATGCGGGGCAATATAAAAGTGTGTTGATTATAACTCATCCACCCCTCCCTCTACTTATTCTGGATACAGCACTGTATTTTTATTTAGCACCGCGTATTACTAACCGTTCGGATTATACGCCAACAGCGCTGTACATTTTGATTAAAATTTTTTTTTTTATTTCCCCTTTATTATCTTTTAGTCCAGATTCAACTGGCTACTGGATAGTTCTTGGTCACTTGGTTCGGTAATCGACCCACAGTAACACATTTTCACTTCTGACAAGTTTATTGTTTTGTCACACAATAAATTAAAGAGAAAAAAAAGGTTCAAGGTTGGGGAAATTTGAATGACTACGGTCTACTCACCCTCTCCCCATTTCCCGCCTACATCTAAACTTCCTTTGTGAAAGAGCTTTATAATCTGTCAACAGGTTTCAGTAAGATAGCGGAGTAAAAAATAAAAAATCTTGCTGTAAAGAGCGACATAGATCCTACCTCTCTCCCTTTTGAGGCCTCTGACGTCAAACACAGGGGTCACTTTGTTTAAAAAAAGTAGTGGGGGAAGCTCCTTAAAGATAAAACTAATACAGTTGTGAATCTGACGTTTAACTATTATTCCGAGCACTGCAACACCCTTAAGTGAACATACTGAACTGCTCTCTACAACACTAGAGTTAAAATAACACAGAAACAGCATGGACAGCTGATTAGTAGTTTTTGGTTCAACTCAATTTTAACAGCTGATGCTTATCAATGTTGCCAACTTAAAGTAACAAAACAACTCAAAATATAATATAATCTATTTTAATAATTTTGATAATAGTTTAATATTATTATTTCCTACGTAAGAAAAAATGTGATTTTGCGAAGCTATTTTTGCATAAAATTGAGAAAAATCATAATCTAGTCTAATAATTTGTCCTGCCTCTGTAATTATTATATTTTTCCTTTTTTTATAATTTTCAGCATATACATGGCATATTGTGTCCTGATTTTTTTTTTAATGCTCACCGTAAATATGGGTCATACAAAAATGTTATTTGATATGATTACATAGATAGTTCAATCTCTTAGGTGAATATTAAATTAATAATTAGTTATTATTTAGGCATATGCTTATATAAATAAAAAGTATAAGTTTAAAACATAATTCTAAATTTACAGGCAGATGAGGAAAAAGCTGGTAATGATAAAAAATATTAAAAATAAGTTTTTAGTCTCTTCTTCAACATATCTACATAGTCCTAGCTCAAAATTAATAAGAGAAGGAATTCATTTCGGTGGCCACATGGTCTAATGAGCTAATCTCGTAGTAGACTAGACTGTCGATGAAAGGGAGATTAAGGTTAGAATCTCGGTCAGGTGTACTGAGGGGTGGTGTTTCCAAATTTCCACTCTCCCTCCACGCAAGTAGGCCTACGGGTACACTTTCTATAAATATAACCCAACGAATCTCTTAAGCCATTAGCGTAATTGAATGGATGAGCTGAAAAAGGAAGCTTCCACATTTTTCCCATTTCAAACTGAGATAGCCATTTTGTAGCCAACGCAAAGCTGCATCAATTGACCTAGAGAAAGAAAACATTCCTTCATTTCTAATGCATGTAGACCAGCCTTCAATATTTGAGTGCGATGGAAAAAGAAAAGATTCCTGGAATATTTACCTTTTTGCACGCAAGAACTTTTGAAGTTAAGTTTGTTGCTAATAAAAATATTGTTGACTTTAAGGTTTGGTGGCCTGATACTTTCAAGAAGAGTACAAAAAGTGTTGGGGGTAATTAAACATTTCTAATCAGCGAATACAGACAAGATCAGAAAGGTTATGTACAAGCACATTCATTCATTGACGGACTCCTAGGTGATTTGTTCAAACTGTATAAAGGTCGTGGTAACGTTGCACTTCCCACAACTCCTGTGTAGAGTGGAAAGATTCCTATTAACTGAAAAAAAAAATCTCAGAAAAGTTGTGCACTATGTTCCCGATGAACACAAGGAGTTCTACGACAACATTTTGTTATGGCCAATAACTCTTGCTCAAGCTGACGAGGTTCAAGAGGATAGCGACTAGAAAAAAAATTAGGACAAACTGATAATAAAAACTAGCATTTCTATGTGTTTCGTGTAAGCATGTTTTTCCTTTTTTTTAAATTTTTTTTTGTTATGTTAGGACAATGTTTTTTTTTAATGTTTTTCAAAAAACTTTATTATTCGTATTCACTTTTTGATGAAAGATATGTCTTAAACGAAAATTAGGTTGCACAGAATCTTTTCATTTTTCATCTCATCCATCAAGGCCGTAGGCAGCCAATAATTTCAGGGGGGTTTGGTGGGCACATCCCCCAATTGCCAGAAGCCAGAAAAAATAAACAGTTCTCGAAGCTCTCTGAAGTGCTTTTTAGGGTAACACAGCCCCCTTATTTGTACTTGTATCTTAATTTTGATATTTTTTGAACCATAAATAAAGTCATATATATTTTGTCCATAAAATTTCGGAGGGGGTTTGAACCCCCAAAACCCTCCCCTGGCTACGGCCTTGTCATCCATTCAATTAGTATATAAGCGTATAACCCGAATGGTAGTAATATGTGGTGTTAAAAAAAATAAAAAAGGGAAGACGAATTGGTAGGGCTACCCATCAAACTCTAACTCACTACATTTCTTTTCATTTCAAACTATTAAATACTTGGTTGAAGTGAAGACCTCCCAGTCCTGAGTATCCCCCTGACATGCGCACTGAGTGACAGCCACTTCCTCATTAAAGTGAATTCAAAACTCCCGCTAGATTGTATTAGATTTTATAGCAATCAGAACTTCCGTCAAATTACGGATTAAAACAGCCTGCTTACAACGAGTACTCGCAGTTTGACATTATGGAGGTACATCGTAATGTGTATACAATGAACACTCGCAAAGTGACATTATGGAGGTAGAGCGTAATGTGTATACAATGAACACTCGCAAAGTGACATTATGGAGGTAGAGCGTAATGTGTATACAATGAACACTCACAAAGTGACATTATGGAGGTTTAGCAAGCATAACGGGTACACTGTTAAAGCTTTATTACTCAACAATATTTCGAGGCGCTTGGTGACAAATATTGTGTTAATGAAACAAATTAAACTTCTGTTTTAAAGGTAAATATATATTATTTTTGATACTCAATACTTCTAATACTCTTTAGTTTTGACATATTGATATTTAAATTATAAGCCCTTCTCTTGTATTTATACATTTTAGTCGTTAATTTAAGACCTATTTTCACCACAGGATTTTGAGTTTGATTCATGTTACGGACATACACATTTTTGTTGTATTCAATACCATCAAAGTTTTGTATAGGGAAAATATATTTTTTAAAACTATAATTAATTAAATCAAGTTCAAAGACAGTGGCAGCGCGTTATATTTATTTTTGGTGGAGCCAGGTCAAAGTTTACTGGTAATGATTTTTTTTCTCACCACATGTTAAATTGAATTCGTTTTTATTTTTTTATTTTTAATAATCACTAGAATTACAAAATCCCTAAAAAAATCTAAAAACAGAAATAATAAAATAATACAGGTTTTTAATTAAATTTAACAAGTTATGACATTACTTGTACAAACTAAATAATACAAAATAAAAACAAAATAAACTCTGTTTTTCTTCACTCATAGTTAACCACCATTATTATAGTTTACCAAACCACGCATTAGAAAAAGTTATTTTTTTCTTGCCATCCACTTGCATAAAATGTAAATTCACTAGCCTAATGTGCTCTTAACAATTTAATTTCAAGTTTTTCTTGCAGTTTTAGTGAATAAACCAAGCTTTTAATAAATCATCTACTTTATTAATTTTAATTAATCACTTTCACTCGTCACCTTACTTATGGGATCTTTAACACGCTAATACAAGAAAAAACAAAATATAAACATCTTTATAGAATCGCAGTGTCACTCAGACTGATCCCATATGCTACGATTTTGCTGGCAGTGGAATGGCCTTGAGAGTTCTCCCACTGGACGACGAGGCTTATCTGAGAGGGGCTGGCCCATGTTAGCTTCTCCATTTAGTAATTGTAGTCTTCGAGCGCTGGAACAGTCGCATGATGATTGCAGCGAGTAAATAATCTTCTTGCGATTGGAAAACTGTATAACAAATCGAATAATTCACTTTGTGTAGAGAATGGTTCTCCACTTCAGATCAATGTTTTTCATATAAAATATGTTATAAAAAAAGAAAAAAGTATATTCAAAAAGTGTTGGTGGGTCTGGGCCCTTGTGGCTTCTATGAACTGCTTGTATTTTTGATGATTTTGACTAGTTTATCTCAGGCTTTGTTATTGCCGATTTGAAAATCTTGCTACTTTGTAATACATGATGAAAATATTTGCCCAGAATCAAACCTCTCTTTATCTAAAAATCTAGTTTTTCAGGAGAGGCAAAAAACTGATTCCAGCTGATCTCAAAGCTACTGAACGAAACTGATGTTGAAGCGAAAGCTTTCAGAATATACTTTCAACGAAGGGAACCATATTTCGTTGCCACTCCTAAGAATTTTAAGGAAATAAAGTTTGGAGAAAGTCCAATTTGTCTCTAAAATATGGATAAAGTGCAGTTTGGAACCAATCAATATGGATAAAGTTCAATTTGGTGCCAATATGGAATTAATTAATTCTCATGGAAATACATTCTATGAGGTTCAACTGCTGCTTTTAAAGAAGGCTAATTATAATTTATTTTAAAACAACGAACAATAATTTTGTACAAGTGTATCCTTCAATAATAGTCACAAACATTCTTAAAAAACCAATAACATTACAATGTTTAAAGAATAAGTGAAAGAAATGCAGTACTAAACTAAACAATCCACCCATTCAATGACCATATTAACCAATTCATATGTAGAGATTTCGCTCTTCATCTTGTTGCTGACAGTAGGCCTACTGCAGATCACTTTGCTCTTCCATCAATAACATGAGCGTAGACTTTCAATGTGTCGATACCCTTTTTTAAAAATTTATGTTAAAAACTACAACAAAAAGCTACTGAAATTTTGGTGGGTAAATTTGGACAAACTACAAGCTGATACTGCCAAACAAAAATATAGAAATTTACTATTAAAAACTATTTGAAAATACTACACAAATTGACTGCTGAAAAATACTACTAAAATAAACTACAGAAAAATAATATTAGAAAATACTATACAAATATACTACTGTGAAATACTTCTGAAAAATACTATACAAATATAATACTGAAAATACTACAGCAAATAACTATTGAAAGATACTACTCAAATAAACTATTGAAAAATCTTACACAAATAAACTTTTGAAAATTACTACACAAATAAACCATCGGAAAATACTACACAAATAAACAGCCCAAAATCAATGCATAGAAATGCACCTGCATTGGCATGCAGTGAATTGGATAACCAGCTTCGTTGATTAACAGAAAATATGTCAACGCAAACCTGACAATGAAAGACCATTGGGACTGGTTTGGGTCAAAACTTAATTGATCCTTCCTCTAAAATAATACACAGTGTGTTTCGTAATACATTTGTGAAACACAAGAGTTAATAGGGGGATACAAAAGGAGTGGATCTATGTAAGCATCATGGTAGCAGAAATTCACAGCTTACTGATGACACATTTTTTTATAGCACCGCCTCTTACTACCTGTTCAGGTTATACGCCTATGTACTAATTAACCTAATGGGTTATGCAGGAGGTAGGTGTAGTTTATAGGAAGCGCACCTACATTTGCGTGGAAAGCGAACGTGGGAAACCCTTTGTGAAAAACCACCCTCAGTGCACCCGACCGGGATTGAACCTCGATCTCCCAGTCCTCGACAGTCTATAGATTAGCACGAGACAGCGCGTTAGACCATGTGGCCACCGAGGCTGGTCTGGCACATGTTGATTGTGCGGTTAGGGGCGCGCATGTTACCACCCTGGCTTCTCTCACATTTGGGGGGAGGGGGGTGGTTCAGCCACCAGGTTTCTTACATCAATCCACCCCTGTTGTATCCCTCTTAATATTTAACCAAAAAATAATAATATTTTATTTATAGCTTCAACTATAATTGTGTTACAGGATGGAATTTTTCTATAAATTTTGCATCTAAGAGTGAGGTTGTTAATTTAAATGATGAACATATAGAGGCCTAAAGTCGTACTTGTATCATCATCAAAGATCAACAATAAAATACTGTGAGTTTGACTTTTTTCCTCCTAATAAAAGCCCTCCAAATTAAAATATTGATTCAGGGAAAGTTCAAATCCATGTCTTCATCTGAGCATTGTTTCCTCTTTCCGGCTGGTTCAGATTAGTAAATTGACACCATCTTCAGCATTCTTCCTACTTCATTCTTCTACTCCTGCTCACACTCTCTTTGTGAGTTCCTCTTACCGCCTCTTTCTTAGTTTTCTTTCTGTACTTTCTATCTCCAACATTCCCTTGATATGTTCATGCCACCTCATTCAGTCCCTGTACATCCATCTGCGCTTTTCCTTACGACATAATTTCCTATCTATCTATCCCTCTCCTAGTGACACCCAAAAACTCATTTGATTAGTTTGAATAAATTTAGATACAATTAACAATGCATATCGACAAATAATAGTAATTAAAATAAATAAAATAAAGAAGGTGGATCAAGTGTTCCAATTAACTTTGATTACAATGTAAAAAAACAACAGTATTCCTCCATTCTTCTCTGAATGGCTTCTTCAGCAAGTTCTCCACATCCTTCTTCTTTCCTTCAGTTACTTTATTTACTTCGGGAATTTCAATAAGTTGAATGTCATTGTAGCAACGTGAAGTCATGAACAAATTCTTGTAATTACCAACATCAGTTTAAAAATGAGGCTCTCTACATACCACGACATTGTTAGTTTTGGATCGTTTGATGAAAATTCGCAACATTTTAGAAATTTGAAAGTGCCGTGAAGTACATTTTTTCACAACACCTTTCAAAGAATATTTTAAAATCAAAAACTTTGGTGCCCTCGCCAACTTTCTTGATAGTTGAATGTTTTGAAACCCAAACGAGTACTTCTTCACGAGTTTGAATGATTTCACGTTTCTTGATGTTTCTCTCAAAGAATCCAAGTACCTTGTCTGGAGGTGGATAACTTTGACCTGTAACTGGAAAGACAATTTCTACACTTTCAATATTTTGTGGTGCATACTCTCCAAACCACTTTATTAACATGTATATTATCATAGAATTTTTGTTTTGTCCACCACACCCGTATGAAACTAGACGCAGTGTGGTGTATTCAGACATATAAGAAAAAAACAAAAAGTCAAATACACATGGAGCTATACTAATTGAATCTTTTAGGAACTCATTTTCAGTCAATTCATAAGCTGTCACATTGTCAAGAGCAAGATGAGCATTGCTATTCCCTCTGACAATGGTGAAGTTAAACATAATAACAAAACTGTCTTGAATAATACACACATTGGTATGGCAATGGAATGTTTTTTTCACAGTCGAAAGACAGTATTAGCTAAGACGGGTCTTCGTCACACAAAATCTCAAAGAATGCTTTAGCACGGGCTTTATGAACACGCAGTTCTGTTGTTAAGGGTGTCTTTTCCGTTTCATCTTTGGCTTAAGCAATTCTTCCTCGTAGTTGTAAGCACACAAAGCACATATCTGATCTAGGAGATCTAAAACACAAATTAAAATTAGTATTAAAATCATGGAGAAATAGCTTTCTTTTACAGGTAAGTTTGTTTGAATTTCTGAGTACATCTTCTACAACATTGTAATATTTAACTCCAAAGGTAAATACTTTATGTTACTCCTTCCCCTGCAGCAGTGTGATTCTACACACTTGAGAATGTTAATAAACCGAATCACACATTCCTTCTTGTTTTGATATTCGTCTTTCTTTCGAAAACCACCCCTGTTTCAGCAACATTTCCAGTTTGGTAATATTTCTTGAGCACCGTATTGACACGTCTTGCCGATATGCCGAGAATAGTGAGGAATAACTCTCTGCAAACTCGAACTTCGTGTTGAGATCTTTTTCTAATGAAATATTTGGCTTTTCATCCTTCTCATAGTACATTCCTTTTTTTGCTCTTCTCCTTTTAATGCTATACAATACATAAATACAATAAAGTTGACCTGGAAATCTTTTCGGGGTTTTTGATAGAAAATCTCGTGGAAATATTTAACATCGTGTATTTTAAATTATGTGCAGTGACACAGTTTGTGATCTTCATGTTTACATTGTGGTTATGTAGGCATGTTATATGCTTTGTATCTACAAAAAATCAAGCTATAAGCCTTATCTAATCCATGTACAACCCACGAAACTAAAAAAAATTACGTAATAATATTATAATTTCCATATGTATTGATGTTCTGCATCAAAAAGCTATCAGATTATTTACGTCAAATAAATTTATAATTATGTGTAGTAGTAATGTAGCTATTAAAATAACTTTCGGTGATATTTTGTAATATTCAAAACTCCCACTAGCCTGTTGGATTTTAAGACATTCTTCTTCCATGTTTCAGGTCATGGAATAACTTTACGACACTTTTTATCATCTGGCGTTATACTCAAGTCCATTTTAACGTAGTTTAAGGGTGGTGTTCGATGTTTAACACTTAAAATATGGTCTAATACATCACAACAAGTGCAGAAAAATAATTTCAATGAACTTACTTAACACAGCTGACTGCAAGCAAGAGAAAAATAGGTAACGAATGGGAGGCTGTGATTGGTCGACGGTCATTTTGTAATAATTCTGCCCTTTATCCACTGGAGAAATAGCAGTTTGGGTCCAAGTGGTGACTTTACCCCAGAATGTAATGAGGATAGAGTACATATTGCCACTAATCGACCATTTTATCATATTCCCTGGCAAATTCTGCTTTGAACTATACCATTACTTCAATTTCGATAATTTTGGAGAAAGTGCGGTTTGATTCTAGGTAACTCTGGCATAGCCCTAATTCGTGAATTAAGATCTTGTCACTGCTTTTAGGTACTAAATATAATAATTATAGGCCTAATAGCTAGATTTAATTAGCATTTTGAAGATTAAGCTTTGGGATAATTTGGACGGATTAATTTGTAGTTATAAAACTATAAATGAGATATAACGATTTAGTATAGGCTAACAAATTTTTTCTAGTGCTTAATTTGTGTTGGACAAAGATTAGATACTATTAACATCATAAAGTGTTAAACCAAACACACGTCTGCCTTACAACTTTAGATTTTACATAATTTGCCATTTTGATTTTAGTTAAGTCACATGACTTGCTTTGAATAAGCCTAATCCCTTACTAAAGGACTTTTTGAAAACAACATTTGATTAATATTTTGTCCATATTTCTTGCGATACTCTACACTTATTAACAACAGTGTATCATGTAAGCGTTTCAAAATTTTGCCATTTCAACTCCATATTCGTTTTCACTAGCGCCATCAGCGTCTAAACATGGTGCTTATAGGCCTCAGAGATAAAATGTAGGGACGCTGCTGTTTTCCACTAGTGGTTTAGTCACTTACTAATAAACGTTTTAATATGTGCAGTATTATGGCAGCTTCCAGCATATACTGACTTTTTTTATTGTGGTTTCTTGAACGTCGACATATCGTGTATGTGAATAATTTATTTTGAGAGAATAAAATTGTTATCTAAGTTCAAACATGTGTCAAATGTTTTTGAGTAGAAGAATGGCGTTTTGACCATGATTGAGGTTATAACCAGTCGCACCCGCTTGTCGGACTCACAGTCGTAGCGCACTCGTAAGACGTGTCGTAAATACTTCCCTCTAGCAAAATTGATTGACTACAATGAAACATCGTAACACGTAATTTCAACCAATAGTATCTAAGAAAGAATACTCATTCAAAAAAATAATAAATATAGCAGACTGGTCCAATTTATATAACGATCGATAGCATTGTTTTCAATTATAATTTATTTGTCATAAAAGATGGATATTCTCAGATCTGATTAAAATATCATCGAAATCCATTGAAAATGTTAACACTAAAGACACAAGATCTGAAAGAATTAAGTAAAAAACAAGTTACAAACACCATAAACTACTACAAATATAAAAAGTCATATTAAAGTTTCTGAATAATAAATATTTAAAACATATTTAAATGCTTAAATATATATTATTTTTATTGAAAATTTTAAAAATGCTATATTCATTACTATACCTTTCCACTCACATAACCAAATAACTATTAGTTTAATTTGATTATAGTAGTCCAACCGTATTTGTTTCTGATTGGCTGAACGCAAGCCAACGCAACTACATAAATACAAGAAATGGAGAATGTTCATCTCTTCTCAACAAGGGAGTCCGGCAATTCCAGTAATTCTAACAATTCCAACATGTGACTGCACTTGCGTGTGCTAATGTAGACAAACAAAACTACAAGTGCTAGTCCAACAAGTGGATGCAACTGGTTGTAGATTGAGAATTAATTAATGTGAGATCAATGTATTATTTATGTATATGTTACAGGTATAAAATATTGAAAGGATCATATCCAAAGGCTAGGTACCTCACTTACAGCTAATATTTTCCAATAGGCTATTTGGTTTTGGTCCAGTATAGATTTGGTTCAAAATGGGTATTTGGTAAGTTCTTTATACTATTATAAAAAATATATATATTTGTTTTACTTAAAAAGTATATATATATTAGTTTAACTGTGAATGATTTTTGTTAATTTTTAATTTAAAAAAAGTAGGTTTATTAGGGAAAACACAATGTGGTTGGAATGAGATAGCTAAGAAATGTATGTGAGAAAACTCGTATGGACGGAGTCAGTATTGAATGACTGCTGAAGGAGTGAGGCTTGAAAGGGAATTCAATATGACAATGTAAAAGAAGCGTCTTAAGGTGGTTTGGGCATGTTGAGAGGATGAGTGTTGATCGAGTGACGAAGAAAATATATGAAAGTAAAGTGTGTGGTTCAAAAGAAAGGAGTAGGCATGACTAAATGTTGTAGACGAATGTGTGAAAAAGAGAAACATTAAGTGTTTTAAGAATAAAAGAGCATGCATGATATGGTGTATGGATGTTGTTGAAGCGAAGGGAGTATGCAAGGATAGGAAAGAAAATTTACAAAATTCAATTGATGCAATAAAAAAACTATGGCAGGAAAATAAGGGAAGTTGGGAGAAGTTTAAACACACCAAAGTCAACTCTAAGAAAAAAACTTCTAGAAAATTGGCTTATTCCACTTCTTTAGGTCGTTAAGTTGTATTCTCAAAAGAAGAGAAGACAAAATTAAGGACTATCTGACACTAGCTAAATTATCCAGGGAACTAAGGCGATTAGCATTTAGGTTCGCTGAAGAAAATAAAGTAGTTTTAATAAAAAGAAAGGTTTAGCTGGCAAGTATTGGCTTTATGGCCTCTTAAAGCGAAATGCTGAAATTTCTGATTTTAATGCTGAAGAAACAAAGCTATTATATTCTAATCTTCAGAAAGTTATGAAGTCATTCAAATTTGAACAAAATAGGATATCTGATTTGGACGAAATGGGTGTAACAACAATACAAACAAATTGCCCTAAAGTTTATGATTTTAAAGGGGCCAAAAAAGTTGGTGCTGCTATTTCTGCTGAGCCAAGGCGAACCATTACAGCCGTTTTATCAATTAGTGCTACTGGGAACTACATTCCACCTATGTTAATCCACCCCAGAAAACTAATGACTCCTACACTTCAGAAAAATGGGCCTCTTGGTACTTCCTACAAGTGTTCAAAGAATGAATGGATGAATTCTTATATTTTCCTTGACTGGTTATCTCCCTTCGTAAAACATGTTGTTTAAAATTGTTAAAATTTATTTTTAACATACATAATGGAGAGTGGGGGAATGGTGCGTACCTAAGCGAAACTCATTTCTGTAGTTATGCCACTATATACATCACAAATGTAAGAACACCTTGGTTATTCTACTTTCATTTGGTAAAAACAAATTTGATTAAAAACTACACATAGTTGAATAATATTAAAAAAGCACAGGAATGTATTTGCGCACTTTTTTCCCGCCTTATGAAGTAATTATTCGCAGGAGTAGGTGCGCAGTAGAATTAATGTTTGGAAGTCACGTTGAAAACAAGGTCAGGTGATACATAAGCAACTCAATTTATAGTTATTTTATCATTTAAAGGTAAATTTATTCTTATGGAATATAATTGAAATATAACAAAATAGTGGCTAAGTCACCAAAATATTATTTTTCCCAGTTTTTCCAGTTTCATTTTGTATAACTACTACTACGGCCTTGGTAGAAGTATTTATAAATAAAGCCTTATTAGACATGTATAAACTTAAGATTTCTTTTACCAATATATTTGTTGTTGACCAAGGTATATGAGAAGAAATTATATAAGTCTCAAGAAGTGGTGATACAAAGTATGCGATGATATTAATATGAATGTAATATTACTAAAGTAAAGTAAACCTCTGGTCACGCTCTGAGTATAGTTTGTTGCCCCGTATGGCTTAATTCCCTGTTAAATTGTTTATAGTAGCTACGTATTACAAACCGGTAGGATGTGTAACAATTTGCCAATATGTTTCTAAGTTGGTCCGTGCATTGTTGATCAAGGGGACGGGAAAATTGGCTCACGAAGCTGGCCTGGCGACACGGTTTTCTGACCATGTAATAAGCAGCTATCGTACAGGAGCATCTCTTACCAAATTAATTAACTTTCAAATTAGTCTGGGCTGGTGTGGCAGGGTGGACGTATTAGAGCAGTTTTACTCCACTTATCTCAACTTATGGCACTTTATATCAATCTCTGACCCATTATGTCAGCCTCTAGCCCTTATCTCAGCCTCTGACCCCTTATCTCAGCCTCTGACCCCTTATGATTGTTAATATTACTATCAGGTCCCAAACTGGCAATTAGCCACTTGATTGTTAACATTATTATCAGGTCTCAGACTGGCATTTAGCCACTTGATTGTTAACATTATTATCAGGTCCCAAACTGGCAATTAGCCACTTGATTGTTAACATTATTATCAGGTCCCAGGCTGGCACTTAGCCATCTTGATTGTTAACATTATTATCAGGTCTCAGACTAGCATTTAGCCACTTGATTGTTAACATTATTATCAGGTCCCAGGCTAGCACTTAGCCACTTGATTGTTAACATTATTATCAGGTCCCAAACTGGCATTTAGCCACTTGATTTTTAACATTATTATCAGGTCTCAGACTAGCATTTAGCCACTTGATTGTTAACATTATTATCAGGTCTCAGACTAGCATTTAGCCACTTGTATTGTTAACATTATTATCAGGTCCCAGGCTGGCACTTAGCCACTTGATTGTTAACATTATTATCAGGTCTCAGACTAGCACTTAGCCACTTAATTGTTAACATTATTATCAGGTCCCAGAGCTGCACTTACCACTTATTAAAGTAAAGTTAATCAAATTGTAGAACTATATATGACCCTTGAAAGTATTTTATTTTATCGGTGATTTTATTTTTACTCACCTCTATCAGAAAACCAAGCTAAATAATCTATAAACATGAGGAGGAGTGTAAATATAAAATGTCACCGGCATTCGAAACTAGAAAAGGCTAGAAACAATATTGATGATAAAACATCAGTGTATCCGTTCGCGGGTCCAACCTCTTTCTTCTTGACTATAACCAAGCACGCAAGCGCACACTTAAATCTACTGGCAGTAAATACTATAAAGAGGAAGTATGAGGCAGGTAAGTAAGAAGAATGGCACCAAGATGTGCCTGGAAGGAGAATTAAAACTACGAGCTTGGAGCAAACACTCTTAACTTGATTCATCAGTCTGGTTTCCGGCCCAGCGTCTTAAGTCAAAGTCAGGCACATTATCCGTGTATCCAACACTGCTACTAAGAGGAATAGACCGGATTCGAACCAGGTATCCCGTGTTAGAGTCAGGCACACTAACCATGCTCCCAACACTTTCGCTATACTGAAAGTCTGGCACATGATTGACTCATGGTCAGTTCTGCACCAAAATACCGTGTCAACCGGTAAATACCTGGAGCTCGAGGTTTTGTGTGCTGTGACGTCACTCGTAATTTCTGTACAAACAATATTACTGCAATGCACGTACACCCACACCTCTTCGGGACTTCCCAAAACATTCACAGGAAAAGGTTCAAAGATGAATACACTATCATTTAACATTAACGTCTGACGCCTTAGCTCATTCGGTGGTGTGTCTTTCTGCTGAGATAAAGGTCCTGGGATCATATCTTGGCATGGCCGAAAAGTTGATGTATTATTATGTAAAGTTATCAAGCCTGTTTTAGGTATACATTAAATTTATATTCACAGGATGTTTCAGATGTTCCAGGATGAATAGTAAATAATAATTATGGGAGGTTTTACTAGTATTGATTATTCTGAGTAAAAAAGATCATATAAACATGTGTACAAGTCTCAATGGCTGCGGAGATACAGTTGTTTGAAAATCGTGTGTGAAAATCCGTTAGGAAAGGTATTAAAAAACATTCAATTATTCAAATGTCCCAAATATTAGTCTAATTACATTAAGTATTCCAATGTCCCAACTATTAGTCTAATTACATTAAGTATTCCAATGTCCCAACTAAGAGTGTAATTACATGAGGTATTCTAATGTTTAAACTGAGAGTTTAATTAATTACGTGATGGTAAACAGGACATGACGATATTTTTCTTAACGCTGAACTGATAGAAGAATTTGTATCACTTAGGATATACTCCAATTATAGTGCGGCGTGAATTACTAGGCTTTAGTCACGCCAATGGCTTAGGATAGTTGTATAAAATAGCAAACATTTGAAGAACCAATTCACGAGCATGTAAAGCGTTAAGAAACTGTACATTGAAGGAAGTTTAGACCGGGGTGATCTTTCCTAGTTGTGTGGGTCTCAATAAATCTCTGGTTACACGCAACATAATAATTATATTGCAGTTAGAACAAGGCCGTAAATTTAATTACCACAGAAAAAGTATTACTCTAAATTTTATCCACACGAATCTCATACAAAGACGTGCACATAAATAGTATTTAATCAATTAAAGTTGATTTACCACTTCTTTGTTTTTTCCTGACAGCTAGCAGAAGCTAGCAGATGCTATCAGCAATGCCGATATTGTCTGAAAGTTATTTTTGTAAACATATTTGAAAATGATTATTATATGCTAAGTATTACTATTATTATCACTAAAAATATTATCAATCACTTTTAACAATACTTCTCTAAGGATTACAATAGAATTGTGTTTTCCATTAGAAAAAAAAAATATAGTTTAATAAATCCATCCTAGTTTTTCTTTTAGCTCTTGTGGCAATTACAGGTTAAATAGAGCGTGAAATTTTACATTTAATGGTATTATATACGGTTATTTATATTTTTATAACTGGCCTCGCATATATTTAACATAAATAAGTGGTTTGAGATAATAAAGAGGAAAAGACATACAAAATGTTTGTGAAATAATATAAAGTTTAAATTTTGTAAACATGGGTATTAATACCATTCACCATTCCCTCGCCAACAAGGACGCTTACGTCAGCAACTGGCAGCTGTTGCTTTTATTCAGTGGCCATATTTGTCTTTTCATTTAAGGCCACTTTTAATGAGCTCTTGCCTTTAATAATTAATTTGAATTAAACATCAAACGAAAACTTTAAAACTACACAAACAAACGGTTATTCTCATAACCAAAATCTAACAATTCTAAATATACATTATAACAGTGAATTATAGTATAAAACACTATTAATAAAACCATGCGCGTGTGTCCACAAGTTGAAGCGAATAAAATATCTTATTGTTGAGTATTTAGGCGTGTCTCTGTCGCTGTTAATAATTTTAATACAAATTTTAATAATACAGTGTCATTTTTTAATATTAGGCTACCTAGTATTCCTGTGTTCTTTTGTGAATATTAAGTTCGGTTTGTGAGCGTGTTATCCTTGGAAAATGAACGGTTTTTTAGTGATCTTTAAATAATTATTCTTCCAATATAATATTGAAGCATGTGATAAAAAAAATAGCGAGTGTTTCTCAGTGATCGGGTACCGTCATTTAGCCTAAAGTCATATAGCCTAAAGTGTTGACCTTAGGCCAAATAACTTTAGGCCAAACGACTTTAGACCAAATTACTTTAGGCCAAATGACTGTTGTGAAGTTAATTTTTAAGCCAAATGACTTTTTGTAAAGTTAGTTTTTAGACCATTTATTTAAAATGCTTTCATGCTGTCTTCAGAAACATTCGTTATGATTTGTAGTGATGCTACTAGATGGCGAGGGTGTGTAGTGTTTAGTTAACTAGTATATACTACCGTTTCAAAATACATTTGTCTTCTCTCAATTTACTACTGCCTAAGTTATAGCAGCACGTCCATTAACCTGTAGTACCACTTTGTATGTTGAAATTTTCACATTGCCAAAGTTTTGTACTAGTTTTTGTACCGTATGGTACCACAAATAAAAAGTTTTTTACACGTATCCGTTTTGATTAGTTAGCATATACATGACTGTATCCACTCCATTTTAATAATTTTGTTTTATTTTAAATTTTGAACTTTTTTCAGTACCAAATATATTTTATCTGTCTTTCTGCGTATATCTGTTTATTAATTTTGCTAAATGAATTAATAAAACATTCATTTTTATTTTATAATTAGATTAACTTACTCGAATTTGCCCACGGCTTTGCTCACATTTAAGTTGGGTAAATAATGTTATTTCTAGCAAATCATCTAAACCAGGTTTTCTTAAATTCTATGCACTTAAGTCTTACATGAACATTAAAAGTAATTGTTAAGACTCTCTTTCTTAGAATAAAAATAACTTTTTTACGTTAAAATGACAAAATGAGGCAATTATTATTCCATTGATTTCTTTATTTACTAATAAGAACTTTGTAGAAGTTTACTAAGAATAATACAATTTTGTAAAATATTAATAAAAGATCAAGATTGTTTTAACATTTTATGACGGTAATATTATTCATGAAAAATATGTAATTTTCATTTGGAGGAATGAGTTTTTTTTCTTATCACAGAGATGCTTCAAGTCAGCTTCTGTTTATACAACACACAAAGGAAGGACTTTTTTAACTGCCAGTTGATTTCTGTAATTCAAATGATCACACTGGTTGAGAAATTATTTTCGTACAAATAGCATGTAGATGCAAGGATCAAAATTAATTTTATTGCTTCATAAGTCAAACAGAATATTAATTTTTTACAGTAAATCAGAATTTAGCAAGTTGAAGTAAGTGAACAATTGGTTCACAGATATTACGATGCTGCGCCTCGTCTGAAATCCTCTCGAGCCTCGAAGTTTGATAAACCCTGATCTAAGCTACCAAAAATACAATTTCAGATACATATGAGGCTAGAACATTGTCTGAATGTTGATGAAGCCACATATTAACTACTGGGTAGGTAGAGTAGGGTAGGTAGGCGGGTAGGGTATGTAGGTGAGTAGGGTAGGTAGGGCAGGCAGGCACGTAGGCAGGTAGGTAGGTATGCAGTCAACACAATCCCAACAAGTTGTCTTACAGTACAAACGCATTCTCAACTTGTTGGAGATGTTGGGCAATATGTTGGTGTTGAGAGCTGGTCAGAGCCAACTCATTTGTTGAAGATAATAAACCAACATGTTGGCTGATTTGAGATCACTTAAGTTGCCCCCCCTCCCCACCCTAGAAAATTTAAATTTAAATATACCACCGTTTTGCACCTATTTTGCACCGTTTTTCACCCAAATATTACGTTGTGCACCCCAACCCCAGAGACGGTATGACTATTTTTATTTGGGGGGGCAAGCTAAGAGTAGCCCCCCCCCCTCACTATCAAAATGTTGGATTTTTGTATGCCATCTTAAAAGTCCTGTTTTACACCGTTTTGCGCCTGAATAGTTTTGCAAGAAAAAATATTTAAAATCGAAAATGGTGGTGGGG
>CABFWB010005654.1:22458-36275 GCA_902151455.1 Timema bartmani | reverse complement strand
AGTGCTAAGACCACGTGACTACTGGTTAAGATGTCATTACGTTTGTTGCTAGTGAATGCAGTTTAATATTAATTACTGTATTTCCCTATTAATATATTGTCAATGTCTAGTAACATTGGGACATAATGTTGCATTAGAGAAACAGTCACATTATGTATGTTAGTCTACAATAAATCCATCAACACGAGTTTGACCATTTTAAACACTCCCACACTACTCTAGTTAGTATCCCTGACCACTCAACCATGGGGTTGAGTTGTAAATATAGTTGAGTTCTCCCAGCCAGTCAAAACGGAACAGTGTGGTTCGGATCTTACTATCATTTGTATCAGTGAGAGCAGTTCAACGCCACTGAAACATCAACTGGGACTAACCCGCAACTGTGTACACGTGGGCTAAGGTGAGGTTCAAGTTCCGGGCACACTCCCTCTTAGAGTGTGTCTTCCTCATTCTTACTCTTCCTCATTTCTACTCTATTGGAGGATTGGTAAACTGAGATGTTGTGCATAGAAACAAACAGGTGAAAGGATACCTGTGAATTGCGAGTCTCCGTGTTGAAATGTGGCAACAGCGCTGGACGGTCGCCAGCCAAACCTCCCGTTTTGCACCGACTATAGACATCACGAGTCTCCGTGTTGAAATGTGGCAACAGCGCTGGACGGTCGCCAGCCAAACCTCCCGTTTTGCACCGACTATAGACATCACGAGTCTCCGTGTTGAAATGTGGCAACAGCGCTGGACGGTCGCCAGCCAAACCTCCCGTTTTGCACCGACTATAGACATCACGAGTCTCCGTGTTGAAATGTGGCAACAGCGCTGGACGGTCGCCAGCCAAACCTCCCGTTTTGCACCGACTATAGACATCACGAGTCTCCGTGTTGAAATGTGGCAACAGCGCTGGACGGTCGCCAGCCAAACCTCCCGTTTTGCACCGACTATAGACATCACGAGTCTCCGTGTTGAAATGTGGCAACAGCGCTGGACGGTCGCCAGCCAAACCTCCCGTTTTGCACCGACTATAGACATCACGAGTCTCCGTGTTGAAATGTGGCAACAGCGCTGGACGGTCGCCAGCCAAACCTCCCGTTTTGCACCGACTATAGACATCACGAGTCTCCGTGTTGAAATGTGGCAACAGCGCTGGACGGTCGCCAGCCAAACCTCCCGTTTTGCACCGACTATAGACATCACGAGTCTCCGTGTTGAAATGTGGCAACAGCGCTGGACGGTCGCCAGCCAAACCTCCCGTTTTGCACCGACTATAGACATCACGAGTCTCCGTGTTGAAATGTGGCAACAGCGCTGGACGGTCGCCAGCCAAACCTCCCGTTTTGCACCGACTATAGACATCACGAGTCTCCGTGTTGAAATGTGGCAACAGCGCTGGACGGTCGCCAGCCAAACCTCCCGTTTTGCACCGACTATAGACATCACGAGTCTCCGTGTTGAAATGTGGCAACAGCGCTGGACGGTCGCCAGCCAAACCTCCCGTTTTGCACCGACTATAGACATCACGAGTCTCCGTGTTGAAATGTGGCAACAGCGCTGGACGGTCGCCAGCCAAACCTCCCGTTTTGCACCGACTATAGACATCACGAGTCTCCGTGTTGAAATGTGGCAACAGCGCTGGACGGTCGCCAGCCAAACCTCCCGTTTTGCACCGACTATAGACATCACGAGTCTCCGTGTTGAAATGTGGCAACAGCGCTGGACGGTCGCCAGCCAAACCTCCCGTTTTGCACCGACTATAGACATCACGAGTCTCCGTGTTGAAATGTGGCAACAGCGCTGGACGGTCGCCAGCCAAACCTCCCGTTTTGCACCGACTATAGACATCACGAGTCTCCGTGTNCATGCTACGTCTATGACTGGACCAAGTTATGGTAAGATATCTATCCATGCTACGTCTATGACTGGACCGAGCTATGGTAAGATATCTATCCATGCTACGTCTATGACTGGACCAAGTTATGGTAAGATATCTATCCATGCTACGTCTATGACTAGACCAAGTTATGGTCTGAATGAGCCAAACAGGGACGATATATAACATGTATAATGAGCCTGAAATAAATATGACCTTAGGTTGTTATCGACGTGATGGTGAGGAGTATAGGGGGTGGAGGGCGGAGAGTGGGGGGTGGAGGGTGGAGGGTGGAGGGTGGAGGGTGGAGAGGCATATAATTTAGAATTGTCAGTTAAATGTGTATGTGGGTGGTGTTTGAGGCGCTAGGCACGTCTGGGTAACTAACCGCTTGAAGTATTGAACGTACCAGCCACACTTGCCGGGCAGGTTGAGGAGAAAGGGGGAAATTACCCAGAATTCTCCTGAAATGAAGATGATAAATCCTCCCTTTTGTTCGCCTGGTTAGTGATAGAACTACAGGTTCTCTTGTCTGTGGCATTCAACTGGGTCAAGCTTATAAGTAATACGAACTTATTTTGGAGAGCAACTTCTGATGTCACAATTTATAACCAACAAGCTATCAAAATAGATGTTGCAATCACAAGTGTTACTGGTAGAATGAGTTGTTATCACAATTGCTGCTGGTAGAATGAGATGATATCGCAAGTGCTGCTGGTAGAATGAGTTGTTATCACAAGTGCTGCCGGTAGAATGAGTTGTTATCACAAGTGTAGCTGGTAGAATGAGATGCAATCAGAAGTGTTGCTGGTAGAATGAGATGGTATCACAAGTGTTGCTGGTAGAATGAGATGCTATCACAAGTGTTGCTGGTAGAATGAGATGCTATCACAAGTGTTGCTGGTAGAATGAGATGATATCACAAGTGTTGCTGGTAGAATGAGATACTATCACAAGTGATGTTGGTAGAATGAGTTGCTATCACAAGTGTTGCTGGTACAATGAGATGCTATCACAAGTGTTGCTGGTAGAATGAGATGCTATCACAAGTTGACCCTCTGAGGTTAACACAATGAGAACATAGTTAACTGTTGAGGTGCACTAATGAGATGTCTCCACCCGATCATGTTGAAATGTTGAAATTGTTTAAATACAACACTTTACCAGTCATCATTACGGCATTTATATCAACAACAAGTGTGTCCTTGAAACTGTTTGAATGAGACAGCTGACCGTGTAATGCTGGTTTGGACTAGATCAGTAGGTCCCAGGAGCTAGCAATCGTAAGAACAAACAATAGAAGCAGATTGTACTGCCCCACACTTTATGAGAGAGTTTGTTCTCTCCATCTCTCTCTTTCTGCCGTCTCGGTTGTTGATCTCCTACAAAACACAAAATGAAAGTTAATCTCGTAGTTTTTGTTCGTGCTGGGTCGTGCTTGTAGCGTCGTGACGCGTAAAGGTTTAGACGCTGTTTCGAGCCCCTGTTTGTCGTATTGTGCCGCGGAGCGTGGTGAGGGAAGGGCTCAAAGTTAAGTTTGTGACTACGTGTAGTTTGGTCGCTCCATTTGGAACCTCCTCCTTGCTCCTGTGAGCCTGGTAGCTCTACTTGATCCTGTGAGCCTAGTAGCTCTCCTTGCTCCTGTGAGCCTGGTAGCTATACTTGCTCCTGTGAGCCTAGTAGATCTACTGCTCCTGTGAGCCTGGTAACTTTCCTTGCTCCTGTGAGCCTAGTAGCTCTCCTTGCTCCTGTGAGCCTGGTAGCTCTACTTGCTCCTGTGAGCCTAGTAGCTTTCTCTCTCTCTACTTGCTCCTGTGAGCTTAGTAGCTCTCCTTGCTCCTGTGAGCCTGGCAGCTCTCTCTCTCTACTTGCTCCTGTGAGCCTGGTACCTCTCTCTCTCTACTTGCTCCTGTGAGCCTAGTAGCTCTACTTGCTCCTGTGAGCCTGGTAACTTTCCTTGCTCCTGTGAGCCTAGTAGCTCTCCTTGCTCCTGTGAGCCTGGTAGCTCTCCTTGCTCCTGTGAGCCTGGTAGCTCTACTTGCTCCTATGAGCCTGGTAGCTCTCTATACTGCTCCTGTGAGCCTGGTAGCTCTACCTACTCCTGTGAGCCTAGTAGCTCTCCTTGCTCCTGTGAGCTTGGTAACTCTACTTGCTCCTGTGAGCCTGGTATCTCTCTCTCCTTGCTCCTGTGAACCTGGTAACTTTCCTTGCTCCTGTGAGCCTGGTAACTTCCCTTGCTCCTGTGAGCCTAGTAGCTCTCCTTGCTCCTGTGAGCCTGGTAGCTCTCCTTGCTCCTGTGAGCCTGGTAGCTCTACATGCTCCTGTGAGCCTGGTATCTCTCTCTCTACTTGCTCCTGTGAGCTTAGTAGCTCTCCTTGCTCCTATGGGCCTGGTAGCTCTCCTTGCTTCTGTAATCCTGCTAGATCTCTCTACTGCTCCTGTGAGCCTAGTAGCTCTACTTGCTCCTGTGAGCCTGATAACTCTCCTTGCTCTTGTGAGTCTGGTTGTCTCTCCTCTCCCCCTACACGAGTCAGGACTGGGTTGAAGGTTAACCTCCTCGAGTCTAATATGATCCTGATCCACTGACGAAATTCTCCTTCCTAGTCGCATCACCAGTGTTTTACTATTACTACTAGTATTACCTTATTTGTTCACTGCTTCTTACTACCCACCCGGACACCGCTTATTCACACTGACGGAGTTAGGACGAGAGTTATATCATTTTGAGAAGATGTGTACGCATTTGCGTGTAGGGAGCATAGAAAAGCATTAAGCTAAAACCATCGTTAATATACCCAACCGGAATGTAGCATTTAGCTACGAGTGAAGGAAGACAAGTCGGAGATATAAACAAACTTACCCAATTTCACCATACCAGCGCCTCTGGAAAACAAGTCGGAGGAACAAGACAACAAGACACGACCTAGCATAACTTCGCCACGCGTTCAACTGACCGAGCCCACCGAGATTCAAACGGTGGCCGCTAGAGTTCGCTTCAGACCTAAACATTCCAAAGAACTTAATCTAGGAAGAGAGGCCTGTCCTACTCTAGTCCAGAATATTCCAGCCGTTTGGAGTTGGTGGTAGACGCTAATATTGTTACGCGCATCCCCCCCTTGTGTGACCCTAATGTGTCCCCCCTCCTTGATCCTCCCCTTCCATGTTCTCTGGGTTTTCTTGTATATAAATTGCTGGGATTGAATATGTCCGGTACTCTTGGACTTGGCTTTACAATGAGAAGTACGTAGCCGTGGATACATATATTTTAAAATGTAAGAACAAATTTCTTTTCGGCTTAATTATATTAAATTTTTTGTAACCTTTTCAAAATTCTCGTTTCGGACTTTCATAATTGATTGTTAAAATAAGTAAATATCATAGACCAATATTAAATTTAACGATGTTGCAGGATAGTCGAAAAGATTGGGATATCGAGACTTAGGTTTATTTTGGTGAGATTGATATTTGTTGGAATATTACCACTAACTTGATAGATAAAATTCTCAATAATAAGATCTAATGTTGGAGTTTTATAACTTTGATTTATTTAATGAATTTTTGCTCAAATGTAAAAGCTTATCTTGTTGTTTTATTGTACGCTTGCAAGATTCTAGTCTCGTAACTATTTCGTGTAGATTTATTCTTGTAAACTGGGAATAGGAATTGAAATCATTAAATGAATGATGATAGAAGTCTTGAGGACTCACATTTTTCAAATAGTGGTTTATACACCTTTTTACGTATTATAAGATAGATGTAAAATTTGTATATTGTTTTTGAACTAGGGCCAATTTAACAAACTTTATAAGAAAGTTCCTTACGACTATCATTAATATTTGTGGTGATTTAGCCATCATATATGGTTCTACCTGTTAATAAACATATACATATATTAAATTATATTTTTAATTAATAAATACCAACAAATACTTTTTTGTATTTTCTTATAAATAGTATAAATACACTTAGGATGGTTTTTTACATTTGTGTTTACTCTTTCTTTGGAGGGGGGGGGTTGGTACTTATATACTCTTGAGGACGGCCGATAAACTAACATTCCCACATCTAGATTAAGTTGCGTGCTCTGAGTTTTCAATGTTTGTACTCAGTTACTCAAGCGACTCATTCTAATTGTGTTTATAATAATTTTCTATTTGATCCTTCTATTATTATTTTTTTGTAGTTAAGGAGGTTTCATATTCTGCGCCACTCTGCTATAGAGTGAGTGCACGTCTTGAGTTCACTATAATCATTGTTTTGACCTTGGTTACATGAACGAGTCACCTGCCATAGCCACCGCCCCCGGAAACTTGGTCAGCACAAGGACTGAAGTCTACGGGCTAAATAGTGCAGATCTACACCAGGAGCTCAAGGCGAGGAACATCTCGTTCCCCCCGGATACTCCAGTAGGGGTGTTGCGGTCCCTGCTTTCAGATAGTATTTGTAAGTCCAGCAATTCTAGTACTATTGATATTAGTCATAACGTTAGCCAGCCTTCTCAGGGATATGAAGAGCCATGAAAATCAGTAGCGTTAGGTGGGGTTAGTGAACAGATAAATCCCCCCGGGGTCCCTCCCTACTGGTCTTCTGCCTATTACTGCCCCCTCTAAAACTCAAAGTAAGGTGGCTCGTGATTGTCTGAAGTTGCTGCCTGTTTGTGACGGGCAATCTTTCTCTGCGTTATTTAAATTTCTGTTAGAAGCCAATAGGATTTCAAAAGTGAGACTTGTGGGAGATGTTGAGTTCCTTACTCTGTGTATTGGGAAAACTTCAGGGTTTTTGGCGCATTTAGTATCTGAAAGTATTCAATTAGGTCTTCCGTGGACCACTGTGAAAGGTCGCATCCTTGAGTCTTTAGTCTCCAAGAGAGAGAAGGAGAAGCTATATATGGAAAATGTTCGGCGTTTTCAACTTCCGCATGAGTCCTTTAGGCTATTCATATTGGCTATTTCAGAAGCCACTGAGATATTAAATCTCAACCTGGCTAAGGAAGAAGTAGTCGAGCTTATTTTATAGAATGTGTCCCCTTTGACAAGAAGGCATTTTGTATTTATAATAAGCCAACCACCTTGTCCGAACTTTATTCCTTGGCGTCTAGTATAGAAGGGTCACTATTGGCGGAGAAAGAGTATCTGGAAGCATTCCCGGCGTGTGTATCTAGTAACTTCCATCAAACAAAGGTTACCTCGGCTTCGGCTGTAACTAGGCCCAGTTGTCATCTGTCATCTCACTCTCCCAGTAGCCCCTAGGTGTGATAAAGTCGGGCAGACTTCAGGATTAATCCCGAGTCCGATGCTTTCGTTGCCCCCAGTTGGGGCATTATCAGCGAGATTGTCCGTTGGGAAACGCATGACGCGAAGTGTCGATGAGGGGTGTCCACCACGCCTAAGGTTCAGAAGTGTACTATTCCCCTTACCCCTGTTGTCCAATTCACGATTAGATCGAATCCAGGACTCGCCTTGCTGGATACAGGTTCATGTGGGTCTTTTATTAATACTGATTTTTTGAATAGTTTAAAAGACACTGGTAAAATTGATATTGAAAGGGTTAATGCCAAGCCATTTGCTGTAGGGAATGGTAATTTATTACTTGTTCAAGAGAGGGTTAATTTGTCCATTAAAATTATGGGTTTTTTTTGGTAAAGATGTTTGTTTTGTATTCCCTCCCTGCACTATTATATTATTTTGGGAAATGATTTTTTATGGGAAACTGGAGCCACCATCAATCCGGCACACAGACAATTAACGTTTGAATTCTCTCCTAGGATTGAAGTTCCTTTGTGCATTTCTCCTATTATCCCTACCATGTGCTTCTTGGATAATTGCGAGAAAGCGATAAATGGGGTTATTTCGAGGTTTCCTGACGTAATCACTCCAAGATTAGGAAGATGTGATATACTTCCCTATGAGATTGTTGTTGAGGACAACGTTCCAGTGAGATCTGGTCCATACTCTTGTACCCCCCCAAAAATGAAGATTTCCAGAGAGTTGATTGATGATTTAGAATCTAAAGGAGTCATTCACCCCTCTAAATCTCCTTACGCTAGTCCTGCGTTTATAATCCCTAAGAAAGTTGAAGGACATAGGTTAATTGTTGATTATCGAAGATTAATAAGAAAATCCAATTCAATCCTTACCCTATGCCAAGTATCGAGTCCGCCTTTCAGCATTTAGGTAGGGCTAAGGTATTTAGTTTGATTGACCTCAACGCCAGTTTTTTTCCTATGTGCCTTGGTAGAGTCTTCAAAAAAGTATACGGCTTTTGTCGCCCCTTGGAGACAGTTTGAATTCAACCATGTCCCCCTTGGTTGTAGCATTGGTGGACAAGCGTGGAGTCGTGTCTTGGATCACGTCCTTTCAGATATTAAGTTCAAATATGTGTTCAATTACTTGTATGATATTTGTGTGTACAGTGACTCTATGGATGACCATATAGGCACTTAGAGGAAATGTTGAGCCGTCTGACCAGTGTAGGTTTAACTGTTATCCATGATAAAGTGGCATGGGCTAGCGCTAGACCATCGATCAAATATCTTGGGTATGTGATTTCCTCGAGAAATCTGCTCATTGATCCTGAGCGCATCCGTCCCATTTTGGAATACCCCCCACCCAAGAACCTTAAAGGTGTTATGCGTTTCATTGGGATGTGTGCATACTACGCCCGATTTATTCCTTTCTTCTCTGAGATAGCTGCGCCTTTTAACTCCCTAAAATAGAAGGGTGTTGTTTTCTGTTGGAGTGAGGAACAGGCTCATGCTTTTGACCTTTTAAAAAGAAAGCTCATCTCCCCCGAGGTATTACGGGTGCCTAATTTTTCGATTCCCTTTCTCCTTCACGTTGATGCCTCTTCTGTGGCCCTGGGCGCTGTTCTTTCCCAGAGGACTTCGGAGGGCGTCAGGCTGGTGGCTTTCGCTAGTCGGACGCTCACCGACGCCGAAAGGAGATATAGTGCCTACGAGAAAGAATGCCTTGGCTGTGTTTATGGCATCAGGAAATTTGCTGATTATGTAGAACAGAGAGAGTTCAAGCTTTACACTGACAACATGGCGCTTGCGTGGATGTGAAAGCATCCGAAACAGTTACTCAAGCGACTCATTCTAATTGTGTTTATAATAATTTTCTATTTGAGCCTTCTATTTTGGGGGGGGGGGTAGTTAAGGAGGGTTCAGGGATTTTAACCCTGTTCTTCATGTTCCAAATCTTTAGCGAGCTTAACGCCTTGAACCACTTGACCACCGATGAATGTATAGGCCTAAGCCTCTGTGTTAATTGAGCATATCAACTTGATATTTGTTTATACATTCCTTACATCTAATACTGACTGGGAGGGCTAGGACGAGGAGAACAGGGCTGGACCTGGTCGGGTGTACTGGATATTATTTTCCCTAAATTGTTTTCCATTATCTTTCCATGCAAATGGCTTCCTCTAAATTCAACTTTCCTCATCCTTATAACTTTAACATAATATTTAGTAAACAGGTGTATAATCCTAACGGGTAGTAAGACGTGGTCACAAATAAAAAGTCATGTGGAAAATATAAATATCGTGAAGATGCCTTAGTAAGTATTATTTTGAGGGAAATAATTAGTTAGGCCACCTCGAGTGACTGAGAGTCCGTGTAGTGCCAATTGGTGTTGTACTGATGAAGCCAAATCCTCACCTACACCTCCATACGGAGAGGGTGGGCAGCTAACGTAGGAAGTGACCAAAAAAAGTCGAGATACGTTCTCTATCATCTCCAAAGTAATCTTCCGAAGGAGATGGCAGGATCCGGAGGCAAACCTGTTGTCCTTGGAGTGAGAAATCACCCTAAAGGCAGGTTAACTGTTCAGAGGGCAATAACATATGATGTGGAAGGTTCAGGGGTAAACCCTTGTGATACCTCTTGTCCCACTCAACAACACTTTCACAGATAGGCTTATTCCTGAGAGGGCGCTATCACAGGTGGCAATTGCTATGTGGAAGTAAAAAAAAACAAGAATAAGGACACACCTGGTTTGAGGGTTGGAACCTGTAATGTGAGAACAATGAAAAGGAAAATAGGAAAATGTGAAGAAAATAATGGAGAGATATAACATCAGCATTCTAGAATTGGGTGGAGTACGATAGGAGGTGGAGTCCGGAGAGTACAAGATGATTTATAAAGGAGGTGAAAATAAGGTAAGAGGGCGGATGACTGTATAGGAAAGTACCGGATAAGAAAATAGTTCAGATGACGCCTGTAAGTGATAGGCTACTGACAATGATGATACCGAATGACTCGCTGGATACCTTCATCATTCAAGTGTACATGATTACATCTGGCGCAAATGAGGAAAATGACTGGATATATGAACAGATAGAAGATATGTATGAGGATAACGGAAAAGGCCAAGTAGGAGCACTGATGATAGGAGACTGAAACAGTGTGATGGGGAATGTAAGGATAGGGAATATAGTTGGAGATTATGACCTAGGAAGACGGAACCAAAGAGGAGATTGGTAGAATTATGGGAGAGCCTTAATATCTGGATTGCCATTATCTGGTTCAAGAACCATCAACGAGGACTCTATACATGGAAGAGCATTGGTGAAGAAAAAGCTACCAGTTAGACTTCATTATAAAAACCAACAGTCCAAAAACAACCTTAATGTGGCTCAAATATTTCCTGGGGTGGATGACGATTCAAACCACAACCTTCTCGTGTCAGATATAAGAACACGGCTAAAGCATGTTAAAAATTAACAAACTGTAATGAGGTTGGATTCGGCAAAGCTAAAGAACAAAAATGCTGAGGTCTATACAAGAAACATGGATGAAAAGTTGGGACGATCAAAGTAAAGTATGAGTATATCGGGGAAATGGGACACCATCTGAAACTCAATGTTAAATATTTTAGAATAGGAAGTTGAAAAACTAAAATTAAAAGGAAATAAAAAGGAGTGGATCACGCAAGTTATGTAAGATAAAATGGACGAACGCAGAATAAAGGGAAAGACAATATAGAAAACTAGACAATGAGTTGATAAGAGTGATTGACAGGGGCAGGGATGAGTGGATAAAGGTGTGGCATTAAGAGATGGAAGAAATGTAAAAGCAAGGGAAAATATAAGAAATTTATAAAACACCTTAGAGTTTAACGAGAAAAGATCTAAGGAAAATAAGCGAGCAAGGCATGCTAAACAAGCAGAGAAGGATAACATCATGTGCAGAAGAAAACAAGGAGGTGTGGATGGGATAAATTGAGGAGTTATATAATTATAAGGTGGATTATGGATAAATGGTGGGAAGAAGAGCTGGAATATGACAAGTAGAACCGAGGACCAAGGCTTTAAAGGTGGGAAGTTGAGAAGGCAGTTCAAGATCGCAGGAAAAGAAAAGTGATCGAGTACCACATGAGGCACTTAAGGCCTTAGAAACTGGGTCAGTAACAATAGACACTGGCATTTAGCCAAAAGATCTACTTAAGACCATTTTGGTTTTCTTATAAAAGAAGTTCAAGGCCAAAGAATGTAATAAATATAGGACAGTTAGTTTTATGTCATATTACTAAGGCTGTAATAAGGATAGTGTTTGAGAGAATAGAAAGGAAAATAAAGGAGAATTTAGAGTACCAATTTGTATTTATAAAGGGAAAAAGGACTAGGGATGCAATTGGGTGTTTGAGAATTCTGGCAGAACGATTGTTGGAAATTTACAGGGAAATGTATGTTTGTTTTATTTACTGAGAGAAAGCGTTTGATTGAGTGGACTGGAGTATGCTGCTGAAGGTTTTGAGGAACATTGATATAGGTTTAAGGGATGGATAAAGACTCATAAAGCAGCTGTGCATAGGACAGAAAGTGGTGGTGATAGTGGAGGAAAATGGAATGGTAGAGATGAACATTGTGAGAGGGGTGCGACAGGGATATTGAAGGTCACCAGCACTTTTCTATATGTACGCCGAAAGGTTGACAGATAGGCTCTAGAAACGGCACGAAGCATTGTAGAAGGCAGAGAACGACTAAACGCCACTAAGTACGCGGATGATCAAGTGTTTTTGGCAGAGCCGAAATAAGAATTGTGAGACATTATAGATGGTATTATAAGATTGGGAAAGGAATTTGGAATGAAAGTAAACATCTTTAAGACAAAAATAATAGGAGTTGTAAAGGGAAAAGGCGATGTTAATAAATGTCGATTGAGGGAAGAAACTAGACCTAGTAAGGTCGTTCAAATATTTGGGAAGTCTGGTGACATGGACAGTAAACTGTACGGAGTAAGTTATAAACAGGATAGCGATGAGGAAGGAAGCGTATGGAAGGGTGAGGGAATTCCTGAGATCTGCTAGAATGCCGATTGAGCTAAGAAAGAGGTCTGTAAAGTGTTTAGTGTGGTGACGTATGGATCTGAGACGTGAACAATCTGAGAACAAACGTATTTAGAGGATTTTTTAATTTTGGTTGTGAAGAAGTTAGACTGGATAAATGGAATGAGGAATGAGGAGATGTTGAGGATGGTAGGAGAGGAGCTTTATAGGGATGAGAATGAAGAGTTAAACGTCTTGGTTGAGCTCCACACTACGTAGGGATTGTTTAGTGAAGAGAGAAATGGAGGGAAAAATAAATAAGATGGTTTGGAATTCTAACAGATATCAAGAAAGGAAGAAGCAACAAAATAGTGACAGAAGTCGTCAGGACCGAGGAAAATGCAAGACGTCCAGTTGATACCTGTCTAAGGACAGATTCACGATACAAAGTATGAATCTTAAACCGGGTTTAACATAAAGCAAACTATTACTAATACCAATGTACCCCTAGAAGTCTTGTCTTGCTCTATTTCACTCTGATAGCAGTGTGATGCTAGAATGTTGCTTGATGACAGTTCTCCTATATCTGAATACGATAGTTCTTGGTTCAGTGCCGTTTGGAATGTTTGGAATGCAATATGTCGGCCAGCTACAGTCCAAATTCTCAGTCACAAAGGAAAACCGTTTGCGGACAAAGTGGTCAGTGATAAATCAGTTCGCTTCATCGCTTTGGAATGGTTCTATTGTTCCCCGTCTGCTTCTCCTCTCTCACTCATATACATCTTAAGGGGGCCGCCAATGTTTACGTGCAATTGATGTGGAAATGTTTTGCTCCATTTAATTTGAATCATATATTAATATTTTAAAATTGTCTGTTTCATTTGATTAAATTTGAAATAAGTTTTATGTACCCTTAGTTTACCCTGAAAGGTGGCAGCCTTGCCTTGACTGGTTACACTATGACCCTATCTAATAAGCTACACCATAATGGAACAGAGCAAGGTAACACTCTTAGCTTCCACAATAAATTGAGGGGACTTGCTTTAAGCAACGCGAGTTCTTAGGTAATATTTTTGTTTGCTATTTTAATAGATAAGTATTCCTGTTGATATTTTAATGGTAGACCTTAAAAAGGTATTAATCAAACGTAATGATTGACACTATATAGGCTAACTTAACCTAAAATACCATAACTTAAAAGTGAGCACTAAACAGCCACAGCAACGTATTTAGGTGAAGGTTGAAACTGCAGACAAAAGATTTTATAAGCGCTCACCTGGAGTCAAACCAAGACTCTCGAGGACGTACCATCACTACTTGGCCACTGGGATGAGTCGGTTGCTTATTGAACACACACTCTCGTCTCCACCTAGATGCTGCTACATTTCCTCTGAATTCTCCCTTCTCCATTATCTCCTTCTGAGTGTAAATAATGGACACAATAATCACGTGTTGAGAACCCTCCACACCCCTTGACCAGTTTCCTCGTTTGCCCGCGAGAGGTCAGAAGTGACCCCGTCACGTGTCTGGGAGGGAGGGAGGGAGCACTTCTCTGCCAGTCTCAGTCAGATCCGCTAATTTCACATTTCCTCAAATACCGCAACAAGGAGGGAGCTGCCGACCGGAAATTCAAAGGTGTGGTAACGACGTGTTTGTTGCTGAGTGTGTGTGTGTGTGTGTGTGTG
>CABFWB010005654.1:0-15732 GCA_902151455.1 Timema bartmani | reverse complement strand
CCCTGAAAATGAGCAAGCCCCCCCCCCCCCCTCAGCCTTGTGTCAATGAAAGTGTGATGGGAACTTGATGAACGACTTTGCATGAGAAGCAAGAAACGGGCCCTTCGCAACAATTTCCATTAAACAATATAAAGTTTCCCCATCGCTTCTCGGATCTGCAACCCTCTTAGCACCCCTCCCTCGCGGCCAGAAGAGGTCCTTAAAGGATCTCTTAAGGAAATGAAAACAGAAGAGGGTGCATGTTAATGATTTTCAAAAGTGATGTGAAAGGAGAATTATTACTGTTAGTTTTTTTTCGTGGCGGGGTAAAATCTGCATTAAAGTGTTAAGAACTTACAAGGTTCGCCACCAGGGTGTAAAATAAAATAAGGGGGATAAAGGGTAAGTGACATCAAAAGGAAATTTACCGATTTTTTTTATTTTGTCTTTACTTTCATGACTCAATTAAAAGTTGAGTTGAAAATAGCTTTGTCTTTAATCCAGGTTGAAGGGAAATAGTGGAGGTTGTTTTTATGTAAATAGTGAGAAGAACTTGGTGGTAGAATATCAAAGATATACTTGTAAACTCACGATAAACTCGCCGAGTAAATTAGTGTAGCATCGTTCTGAGCTACAAACGTATGCACATCAAAGAAATAGCTTATAATCTATAAAGTAATAATGAATATTAAATAAAAAACTAACAGTGGATAGAATAATAATAATAATAATAATAATAATAATAATAATAATAATAATTACATTCAAACTTACCATGTGCCCCTATTTTACGATGTTGTCCTGAACTATCGTCTGCCATTTTTTCCCCCCTTTAACAACTATGTGCACGTCCGACCTCCACAATATCCGTGGCTAGACTGACTAGTAAACGTCATCACGAAAGTGTTCCCGCCTAGAACGCTGTGAGGGGTGTCTGGTAGTTGAACCCAGTACCGCCTTCTAGAAACGTCTGGGTGGTTCCAGCCAGGAACGGAACATGAATCAACAGACGTCACAACCGGCCTCGTCACACGTCCCTCCGTCACGTGATCCCCCTTGCCGCCTATCTTCCTTTCCCCTACCCGCCCCTCTCTGAGGAAAATCTAGTATAAATACTGCCGGGAGTGCTAGTAACAAACCACTCTTGGCGGGATATCTTCAGATGACGCTCTTCCTCCTGTCATAATGTAAGAGATAAATTCCTTTTCACCTATACTTAATTTCAAAATTCTCTTCCGGCTAAATTATATTTTATCTAATTTTTTAGAAAAAATACTATATATAAATATGTTACTAAAATCCTTCTGGCTAGTTCAAATTTTAATGGCAAGACCTTGTTATGCTTTAAATGACAATATGTGATTAAACTAAAATATAAATATTTTGCTAAGGTCGTTGACTATTTTCAATATAATTCAAAGTTTAATAGCTAGGTTTCAATTAATTCTGTCAGACATGAATACACTTTAAATGTAGATTGGAAAGGAATATATTTTGATAATGTCCTTTTTATTTATTGGGTTAGGATTCTATACTAATTTGATTGTGGAAAGTCACTTAAGTACACTTGATGCACTTGTACTTACTATAAATCTTGAAGTTGTGTGCACAAATCCTTTTTAACTATTAAGAAAATATAATGTAAATATTTGACCAGAGTTTCGGGCTAAGTTGAACTTGAATAGAGACTTAAGTTTATGTCCATTTAATCTTGTTGATATGTAATAATGGTTAAAATTGAAACCTTTCGGGCTCATAATCCTTCTGAAGGGGGGTAGTTAAAAGGAAAGCCTGTCTTGTAAAGTTTTTATTTGTTTTGAATAATAATTTTCTAATGAATAGTTTTGATCAAATTTAATTCTATATTTGCATAATAATGCGATTGACTTGTAACTTTGTGGTAATTTATTACTTTTCTTCACCTTTGATGTTTTATATATTTATATAGATTCCTTATGTGAAGACAGTTATTTTAACTCTGTCTTAGAGGAAGTTGTTAAATTTTGTCTGTAGAGCCAAATAATTATAAATTTTCGAGTTCTGTCAGAGATTATGATTCATGTTTATTTATACAGATGATTAAGATTTTGATTGCTTGAGAAAAGATATTTTACTACTTTATGAATCAGTTATAAGTAATTCCTATAATATGTGTTATACACTCGCTTTGTACATCCATTAATATGTTTGTTAACTCAAATATTTTATTATGATTAAATAAACTAAATATTTTGTCTTCCACATCTAGAGGAGTGATAGTGAATAATTGTCAAGTCAACTATAATCAAGATTTTATCTATTTGTTTTCATAAAACACGCTTGGTTAAAATGGTCTTCCTATGTAAGAACTGTTCAAAATCTTTTACCAAGCTTACCAACTTGGCACGTCATATACGTTTACAACGCGGGGGTGGACAAGTTTTTAGTCAGAGTGACAACTTACAGCGACATGTTTCCTCACATAGTCGGGAGGTGAGGTCGTTTCGAGTGTGATAAGTGCAGTAAAATATTTTCACGGCGGGATAATCTACTACGACACAAGCTAAAGAGCTGCACTGCAACAGGAGCAACATCACTGAGGAATGTTGACGACGTTTCAAAGTCGAGAGAGCAGGAATCTATTGAGAATCTCGATATCTATGAAGATTACGATCCCTGTAATTTTTCAGGAGCATTGAATGGTACAGTCAAAATTATCAAGATTTCTACCTCGGAAGACTCGCTATTTTTATTACGTTAAAAGCTCGAGTGCTTGTGAATATCATAGCCTGATTTCATTAGGTGAAACAGCACGGCTTTATTAAAATTAAATAGTTTAGTCAAAAGTAGTTGTAGGTGGGAGGTGACGTTACTCGTTTCCTTGCGGTGCCTCCTGGGTAACGTTTTAATAAACGGATAAACAAGTAACACCCAGTACGTAGTTATATTATAATAAAATGCTAGTGATTTATAAAAGTTTTATCAAATTAATGGTGTAACTATTTTATAAACACTTGGTTTGCCCCCTCTTTCCGTCCTCTCTCCCCACATATATTTTCCCAATCCGCCACTGATCAATGCTATTTTTATAATATAAAGTGACCCGAAACTCTCATTTCAGTCACTACTCCCATTAACTGGTGACAGGAAAAAAGCGCACATGAAAATTTCGCACATAAAAAACCCCACAGTCATAAATACTCACAGCCAAAAAGCCCACAAGGAAAAATGCGCACACGAAAAATGGCCACATGGAAAATGCGCACACGAAAAAAACTATAAATAAATTTTTTTATTTCAAACGGAATGCAAGTTTGATTGGGGTTTTGCATTACTAACCTTTTAGTTTCCACTTGTAAAGTGCGCGTTTCATTTATTCTTGTGCATTCATAGAGTTTTTACTCACATTTTTTTGTCATTTTTGTAAATTTAAAGTAATTTTTTGGATTTTTAATTTTATTCTATAGACTACTATTTTTATGAAATGTAAGACTAGTATTATACTTATTACACAAGTCTATAGGTAGGATTTATGGTATGGAAAATGAAACAATAATAACAATCAGAAATGTAATTGGTTGTGTATGTTTTATTTAGTATTCCCTAGTACAACTCATTCAGTAAAGTTGTATGTATAGTGTGTATTGTTGTATTTTTATTGTTTTCGTCCGGTTCTTGTAGGTATTTCACAAAGCAATTGTTGTGGTACTGTTCGTTAAGACACACACCCATTGTTGTGGTACTGTTCGTTAAGACACACACCCATTGTTCTGGTACTGTTGGTTAAGATACACAACCATTGTTGTGGTACTGTTTGTTATGACACACACTAATTATTGTGGTATTGTTCGTTAAGACATACAACCATTGTTGTGTTACTGTTCGTAAAGACACAACCATTGTTGTGGCACTGTTCATTAAGACACACACCCATTGCTGTTGTACTGTTCGTTAAGACACACATTCATTGTTGTAGTACTGTTCATTAAGAGACACACCCATTGTTGTGATACTGTTGGTTAAGACACACACTCAAAGGTATCGAGTTTAAAATTCTTCGTCCTTTACCGAGCTGACTACACTGGCGTACTAACAAAGAAATGTTTACTTTCAGGGAAATATAATTTATTATCAAATCATACCCACACTTCAACAACATTATATTAGATGTATATTTTATAAATATATTTTTTATTATTAGAGAGTATTCGTTGTTTAAGACCTCTTATGTAGAAACTCGTAGCTTAACAACACATTTATACGTCCAGGTCTCAAACTGGCCACACAACCAAGACTCCAGAACCACCGTCTAAACTTCAAACGTTTCTAGAAGGAAAAGAGAATTATCTCTGTCTGATTTCCTCTTGCAATAAAATATTCACGTGACAGTGTCCGCCTGGTGGTGGGTCCAAGAAGTGTCCAGTCTGTTCGGGTAGTTCCGCCGTTGGTCGGTGTGAGCAACTGATTGGCTCGGGCAGACGTTACTTGAGAGACTGTTTTCCAAGGTTCATTTATTAAAAGATTCCGTCACGCCAACTTTGTAAGTTTCTTCTCTCTCCACGAATGTTCAATGCAGTGGCTGAAAAACTTTCGTCGTTTGGTTCTTCTTCCTCTTCTACCCATTTTAATATGTAATTGTTACTTTTAAAAACAATGGGTAGTCACAATGTTATTTTTTTAATTTCAACTGGACATTCAATCAAATGTATCTATCTTATTTCCAACAATGTATTTCATAAATGAAAATAAACTAATGTCTAAATGTGACCTCACAAATCAATACCTTGAATGACATCATAGATTACATATTGTCATAACGAGGTGACCTATTTTTATTCTTAGAAAAGTAATTAATATATTCAACTCAGTGGGGGTGGAACCGGAAATGTCATGTTTAAAATGAAGAGCCGGGCTATTAAGGGCGTACTTGCAACATTCACCAAGATGTGGTACACACTCAGGGGACCATCGCAAAGATCACACCTGGGGGATCTCTCTCAATAACAATCCATTCGGGCTAAGTTTGCCGCCCTTCGATATTATCGAATATCAAGCTGAAAGATGGTCTTGTGTTTGGTTCTAGGGGTCACTTGGTTAAAGGGGGTGCTTGGTTAGAGAGGTCACTTGGTTAGAGGAGTCACTTAAAGGGGAAGGTGTTTGGTTCGAGGAATCAATTAGAGGGGAGGACGCTTGGTCAGATGGGGCGCTTGCATAGAGGCGTCACTTGTTTAGAGGGGATGCTGTTCAATAAATAAATAAAATACATCCATGATGGGTTAAAGGCTCTATTTTATTCCCTCTCCTCGAAACTGTACATAAATCCGAGTACCATCCTACTGTCATTGTTAGGCCTACAGAAAGTTCACTAGAAATAGAAACAATACGAGAGAGAGTGAGGAATAAGATATGAGATCGTGCTACAAACAAAGATAGAATAAGTCCTGTACTTGTTATAACAGCTACTGTAGCGCTACTGTACTGTATGTTACAGGTCATGGTTGTAATACGAACTTTTCAGTTATATCAATACAGTTTTTATAGTTTGAGTGTGTTTCAGATAAACAGAAATGTATAATAATCGTGATTCTGTAAAATGATTTCTGGAGTACAACAATATATTTGAATAACTCAAGGATTTCGTAAAGTCAGTAATTATGATTGGTCTTACATACATATGTTAGATGAAATATAACTTTTAATATCAAAATAGGTTACAAAACTACATTAAAAACTGTAGGATTTAAAGGTTTTAATTATATAAATCTTGTAAAAAAAGTATTATCAATAATACCTTTTTAAAAAACCGTCACAGACATCCATTAGTGTTTGTCTTTTAAAGAGTTCCTTGAAAGTTCACAAGCTCACAACATTAGGCCTATGCTTGAGGTGGTCTTGAGGAATAGAAATTATACTACTACTACTACTACTACTACTACTACTACTATTATTATTACTATAGAATAACCGAAACGACTACAAAATTCAAAGTATATATATATATATATATATATACCTATGGCTATATGCTTCAAAATAAAAGACATTATTGAGAAATTATCTCTACATAAAAGCCAGGGAATAGATAAATATATATTCAAAGACTTTCCAACAGTCAAATTACCCCATTGAGAGTAAAACTAATTAAGTATACAACAGGGTGTAATTCCGCAATAACTTAAAACCGCAATTATTAGACCAATTTATAAAAAAGGTAAAGCACTCAGATTATGGAAATTAAAGACCTATAGCAATTCTACCCGTTTTAGACAAAATAATGTAAAGATACTTTGCGAACTACTTAGTAAATTATTTAGATACGTACAGAATAATCGAACAAAAATAATACGTATTCCAAATAAACAAAGGAAATATTTCTACACACTTTTACTGATGAGATTCTAGAGAAATTAAACGCAAACAAACACACAGCCATGGCATTTTATAGACAATTGAAACGTTAAATAAAGATAGTTTACTTGAATCACTTTATAATATTTACGAATGGATTAGAAACTACCTACCAAATAGGAAAATAATTGTTAAAATAAATAAATACAGGATGGGGCTGAAATTATCAGACGATTAGTAACCTGAAAATTAACACTTTAATTGAAAATTAAATATTCCCTTGCTAAATAAAATCAAATTACACGCTATATATTTCAATTTTTGAAGATAATTTGAATCAAGTGCGTTCCACCGGAGGTCAGGCCAACCCCAACACGCTGTCCATCCCTTTCCTCAGCATAGATCGTCTAAATGTTTCCGACCCACTCTGTGGATAGTGAATAATCGGGTATAAATATCGGAGTAGCACAAGGCTCTATTCCTGGGCCAATACTATACCTAATCTATACAAGAACAATGTCAACCTGAGCACAGCATCGTGGTATCCTTATGTTACCTGGACTCACGATACTAAACTAATAATTAACATTGAAAATACGTTCATAATGGATATCAGACTACCGCATGTTATAAAGTATAAACTTGGTATAAAAGGTTATTGCTTAGATTGCTTACATAATGTGAAACCGTGTAATTGTTCAACATTTACCCAAGTTGAGACATCTTATCTTGCGCTAATGATTGATTCTCATCTGAAATGGAATATTCATATAGACCTAATTAGTAGGAAGCTAGGAGTGGGGATGGTTAATATATGTATACTAAAACATTATGTTACATTTTATATTCTAAAAATAGTATATCTCGGATTAATATAATCGCATCCAGACTATGGTATTATTTCCTGGGGTAAGACAATTGATTTAAATTTGAATCAACTAAGAAATATTCAAACAAAAGTTCTTCAAATAATGAATGAATAAAACAATAGTACCAACATCATGAATAAGGACTAGAAACCATTGACAGCAAAAACATGTAAAATATCAAATAATAATTCAGTATTATTACTCAGAAACATCTCTACACCAGGAAACAACAGTGTCAAACTCCTTTGTATAAATAACAACACATAAAAATAATAATACGTACCCTTTTTAACATGATACCAGATACCCTTTTGGGAATAGCTAAAATAAAAAATGTTAAAATAGAAATAAAAAATATGGCTAATTGTCTCACAGACTTGATGAAGTAATAATACTATAGTGAATAATATGACAAATAATCTATGAAATAGACTCGAGATTGGTTTGTTAATATTAAATAAAACGTAATGTAATAGATTTAAAGAAACTTAAATAGAGTTTTAGACGTATGCTATGTTGTAATAATAGACTTAAAGGAATGTAATATATTCTACTCTTACGTGCATGTAGGATAATTAAGGTGAGGCGCCAGCTTAGAAGCACATTCTGCTTAGATAGACCATGTTTAATGATTAAAACTATGTACTCCAGATAAAATAAAAAACCACTACTACTACTATTACTACTACCACTACTACTACCACTACCACTACTAATACCACTACTACTACTACTATATTACTACTACTACTACTACTACTACTACTACTACTTGCTATACTTGACACGGACAGGAAGGGAACTTATTGAAGGGTATCGGTAGAGTGAGCGAGTGGCAATACAATCACAAAGCGCTGCCATCTAACGGAGAAGTTGAAACTATTATCTGAACAGCTTTCACCGGAATATAAAGAACTCGGAACGGAATTTCATTGCAGGAAACAAACAAAAAAGCCAGCACGCATTGAAATGTCCAACGCAGTCGGAAGACAAAATCTGGCAACGCCTTCTATATTTCTGTAACAGGAGGAGGGGGTGGCATGAGAGGGGAAACGCAATCAATAAGGCTTTTTTATCGTTTGTCTGTCTGTGCTATTATCGGCACGTCTGTCTCGTAGACAACTGTTGACGTTAATGGGCCATTGTTGACGGGGAACTAATGGAAAAATGCGTCGTCCGGTAATTTGGGAATATCGGTCGCCTGATATTGATGTGTGTTTGTCAGAGTGTGAATTATGGCTGACAAATTAACAGAGACAAACCTTCTCTAACTAGTTTGGATGTTGCCGGTTATGAGCCATATAAATAAACCAGCCGTTAGTCCGGCTCTAAACTCTCGTTAATGCAGCCCGTTAAACTTTTACGGTGCAAACAAGCGGCTGAATGTGGAGTATCGTCTTATATCAATATAGATAAAAACAACGAAATACAATAATAACAAATAAATAGATCAAGCTGTATCGTGCATTAAATATAACACAATCTAATGTTTACACATACAATTATTATCACATGCTATCACTTATAAACCAGCCCACTTGTTTTAACCGTAGTGAAAAAACAGATTTTCAAGGGTAGAAAAGTGAATTGTTTATTTTCAACTTCAAAACATTACTTTTATAAATAATTGTTTCTAGTTACAAAATAATTTAAAAAATACTTAAATAAAAGAGTCAAACTTCAAAATAAAGTCGTGTGTAATGTGACTAATAACTAACTATTTATCCTTAAGGATCTCAAACGTTCAAGGTCACCAGAACGCACGCTTGACTTCCAATCGATAACTTGACACACAACCTCCATCAAATACCTTAACATCATCCTCCCATCGACGCCTCAGTCAAGGGGTCTTGTATCTTCAGGTTTCCCAACTAAAATGTTGTGTACACACCTGTTATTACCAATACGTGCCACATGATCAGCCCACCTCATCCTGCACACCTAGATTATCCTTAATATGTTTGGAGATGCTCACAAAACCATCCTTCATTATATATAACTTTCTCCATCCTCCTGTTTTTTTATCCCTCTTAGGTCCGAATATATTTCTCAGCAGTTTGTTCTCAACTTATTCTCTCTGTACAGAGCGAGGGACCAAGCTAAACATCCTTAGAGAACAACAGAACAACAGGTAGGATTGCAGCTTTGATATGAATATCCTACCTGCCAGCAAGTGTTATTATTCTGATATGAATATCCTACCTGCCAGCAAGTGTTATATTCTGAGATTAATATCCTACCTGCCAGCAAGTGTTATATTCGGATATAGAAGCAGGTTGTTTGTTAAGAGACAAATTCGACTCTTAAAGCCCCTACAACTTTACATGATGGAATGCGCCGCATACTTGTGTATGAAAGGTAGTATATCAATCTATCTCACGGCGCTAGGACCACAAGACTGTCTATTGTTCATCTTGGTAAGTCAGGGAGTGTTCTCTTATGAGTAAAACACAACGTGTGTTCATTTTATTTAAATAAAGATACATTAAGTTATTTTGATATGTTTAAAAAAAATGCAGTACTCATTCACGCATTTAATGTTTGATAAAAATATGAGCTACTTTAGAGAACCTACATCGGTGGATACGTGGTCTAGATGTCAGACTCATCTAGTCTGGTTTGCTGGTGACCAATAGGTCGAGGTTCTATTCCCTGCTTATTATTCCTGCCCAATTAGTGTAGTTAATTAACGCGTGTGATCCAAGCGTATTGAGAATCTATCACACCTTAGCTACAACACACACTGGGGAGCACATAGACTGAGAAGTCACTGCTGGGGTTCAAATCCCGGCTGGGTACACTGAGAATGTTTTTCATATAGCATTTTCCCTCAATGCAAATACAGACACATTCCTTTAAAATTCTACCCTCCTCGTCCTTTCCTTACAATACTAGTAGCCTGGGAGGTGGTAAGACCTGGTGAGAGGTTAGCGCACTTGCCTTTGGTTTTACCCCTGTTTACCACCATATCTCTGGGCCAATAGGAGCTATGTCCATCCTCCTTGTGTTGTCCCTTGGATTGACGTAGGTTGAGTAGGGGATGCACGGGCCATTTGGACCCCTGGAGGTGTATCTGTGATATGTTGAGTCCATGGAGGCTGCCTTATAAAACTAGGCTTACAATTTATATAGTATATTCTGGTATTTACATTGATAGTACTCGTAATAGAAATAATAGTGCTTCAATACATTGTATTACCCTCCCCAACCAAATATAGTTTCTAGGAGTCCGTCTGTACCTGTTCAGAGTCTACGGACATAAGCTCCTCTTGTCTACTCGAGATGGCCGCGGTATCTCTCCTACCTGCTTTATTAGAGCAGACGGAATTTTGAAGGTTGCCTCCCCTTTCCCCTTCATTTCCCTCACCCCTTCTCCTAACATCATCATAGCACGTCTGAAAACCTAAATGTACATAAATAACCATTTTAATACAATTTTGGTGAAGATCAGGACGTTCATTGGCTATGACCGCCTTCCTGTGTTTCTATTCTTGTCTTCTCACAGACAGACTGTACAGAGGTCGGGGTTCTAATCCTGCTAGAGTGGACTTAAATTGTTTCCATATCTTCCTCCAAGAAATGTGAATACACTTCCTCTTTCCTCCCATACTTCGTTAGAGTCGTGCGAGGCGGGCGGAAGGAAACAACTAAAAATAATTATTTAGTAATAAGTAATAAGAACAGATATTCCTATTCCAGTTAAGCTCAGTTTGGTAACTACAATATATCTGGTAACTGGTGGCACAATGCTCCTGGTAACTGGTACAGTGACACTGGTAACTGGCAAAATGCTCCTGGCAACTTGCACAATGATACTGTAACTTACAACACATGCTTGCAGCTACGATCTATCGCAATTCAGTGTTTGTATTAACTAACTTGGCAACAATGGCACCACGGGTTGACCTGGCAACAATGCTACCTTTCCCGCGTCATTGTCTGGAGCTCATCAATCGTCCAACTCACCGGATGACTGTTCAGCAGAGCCCCATTCAGATCCTGGCTAGGGCTTGTGTCAGTTCTGTCAGGGACGACATAATCGTATGTCATTTCTCTTAGTAGTCAAGGAGCTAGCTTCGACTTCGTGTGCATTTTTATGTACCCACAGTTTGATTTCACAAAATTTATTTAAGGTGTTAAGGTGTGTAAAAACTATTGGTCACATGACTCGCATTTTGATCGCTTAGCCACCATATTGGAATCAAAATGGTGGAACGTGTTTTTTATCATCGCTTCTTTCTTGGCCATTTATAAACAGATTTTCTTTTTCTTTTTTTGTTTGAATAATTTAAAAGAGTTTTTTAACTTTTCTTATGATCATTTGGTCTAAAAACGCAAAGGTGTTCCTGTAAAATTAGAAAAACTGAAATAAAAGTATTATTTTTCATCGCTTTTCTCTCGCTCATTTATGAATCGATTATTTCAATATTTTTTTATTTGAATTGCCTATTGTCTATAGTTTTGTCTAGAAACGTAACGGTTGTTCTGAGAAATATATAAAACTAAACCTAAAACAATTCTCATGTTTTTTCTTAAATTGCTTATTTATTACGGTCCTAACTTTAACTATAGGAAACTATTTAATATTTTAAAAACTATATTTTATTTAACTATGGATATAGAAAGTCCATTTTACTTCACGTGCAATTTACTCTGTTGGAAAACGCAACTTTTTTCCGGAAAAACTGAAAATAACAATTGTCAATCCTTTGTTTATCGGCCATTTTTAAATCGATTGTATTTGTTTGTTTGAATTCTTTAAGTAGATCTTGAAAAGATTGTTTATTGTTACAGGTAAGGGACTAATCTAAAAGCTTCAGATCATCATGGAGAAAGTACAGATAACAAATCAATAGAATAATGTACAGAACCTGTTACTGTGTATTATCTGTAAGAAAAAGAAGGGCAAGCTCAGCACATACAGTGACAAAAATGGCCTGAAGAAAATTTAGGAAGCTTCAGTTACTCTGCAGGACAATATTTTATTGACTGTCCCAGAGGTTAGTCTTGAACATTATTGCTACCACATGTGCTGTGATCTAGCTAAAGGCATTGTAGAAGTTAATGCTGAACTGAAAACCAACCAACCTCAAGGGACCTACTATGAGCCTCTTCCTAAAAAACGTGTCAGGTGTCAGGTTGATCAGTCAACATCTCCCAAGAAATTGTGTGTTTTTATGAAAAGTGTAAACCATATACAAAATAAAATGTTCCTTATATGTGAAGAAAATAGAGCTAAAGACTTTTTGAATGCCACACGGTTTTATCACGATGATGACGTGTTCTAACGAACCTCTACAATGCAAGATGAAAAGAGCATATTTTCTACTGACATCACAAGAACTGCCTAGACAAATACTTACTGAACTGCAAAAGAGATAATGAGATATTGAGCCAAAGACTAATAACAATATTGAATGTGTTAAGAACGCATTCAAAGTTATCATAACCACATTCCCTGCGTGATAATCTGAACACAAACTATATTTATGGAAAAAATTATGTTTCTTACCGACAGTTAAAGAGCATGTTAACTAAACACTAGAGTACATTAATATGTTTTACATATCCAAGAAACAGGACTGACTCCCAGATGGTGCTCTTCACAAAGGTTTCTGCAGCTACGTTAATATAAAGGATTAGAGACACGGATGTCATTAAAGATTGTGCAAGTAAGCTACGCCAAGAATTTCTGGAATATGACTTTGATTTGAATGATACAATTTGTGATGCAAATGATCTCATGAAATCACAACACGAGTTTACTTTCTGTCGTCGACATTCATGGGAAACTTTTTCTCCAAACTTCTTCCATCGTACTCTATGTCAAATAATGTGAAACAAAAATGTGAGATGGTGTTCCAAGTGTTATATTCACTTGTGCATGGTGGGCGTGAGAAAACGTCACTACTGTTAATGATTACCCAATGGGTGCATGAAATGACACGTTCCAAATTATGAATACAAATCTTGAACAGATTGGGCCTTGCCGTAATTTATGATGAGGTTGAACGGCTTTATGTTAGGCTACCAACTCGCATAGTAGAATGCACCCATGGTTTCAGAACACCACTATCATCTATAGTAAGAAACATGTTCCAATTTCAAGCACAATTGATCATTTCGACTATGATGAGCATGTTCTGCCAAGGAAAGGTAGCAGTCCCGATAAGGTTTCGGAACAAAACTGATAATTTATTAGATTGCTGAGAGTGATCATCAGGATGAATATCACAACCCACTGCATACACCTTTACGTAGGGTTCCAAACATGACAGATAAGTCGCCACAAGAACGACTACCTTGCCAGGTTCTGTTGAGATCTCATAAGCCTAACATGACAGATAAGTCGCCACAAGAACGACTACCTTGCCAGGTACTGTTAAGATCTCATAAGCCTAACATGACAGACAAGTCGCCACAAGAACGACTACCTTGCCAGGTACTGTTGAGATCTCATAAGCCTAACATGACAGACAAGTCGCTACAAGAACGACTACCTTGCCAGTTACTGTTAAGATCTCGTAAGCCTAACATGCGAGGAACAGTTGCAAACTACTTTATGCCAACCGATAGGAAAGGGAATGTGGACTTAAACAGATTACCATGAGATATGACTATTGTGTGATTCTTCGCTTGCTTTTTTTTTCAGAAGAAGTAATTTCCTTCAGTAATATTTATTCCTGAAAGCAAAGTGTACCATCCTGGAGTGGCTTTAACAGTTTAATATCAACTCAAGTTTTTCCAGTAGCTACAGCATTCGCTACCATAATACCATACCCTGCAACCGATTGTGTCAATATTTAGCTGCATGAAAAATTTCCAGGATAGCTAACAGCAAGTCAACCAAACATCTGGTGCGCTTTGGTGTGAGGAAGTTGTTTACAGATTGGCAAAAGAAATGTAACTTCTATTTCCACACGAATTTACAAATATTTTCATTGGCCTTGGAGACTCTCACTTTGCAAAAGTACTTACTTTCATTTGTGCATACATAGAAGATAGTGGTGCGAATTGTGTTTTTACAGAAACTGGCGTATTTGGTCTTGTAATAATTCAGATCATTCTTAGTGGCAAACACTACGCGTGTTCTGTAAGGGGTCAGTTTATGTTAGCAGAGGCTAATGTGAGAGACATTTATTGAAGCAGAAATAGTTCAATTGAAGTAAAGTCAAATAGATTGTATCTATTCTTAGATAAAATTTAGGTTTTAGTATATTAAACAGTTTCTTATATACAGATTTAGGACCGTAATAAAAAAATCTAGGTCTAATTTAAGAAAAAAACATGAGAATTATTTAAGTTTTTCGATTTTTCCTGATAAACCGTGGCGTTTTTCGACAAAATCATGGATACAAAAGATGAGGGACTCTATAAGACAATTCAAATAAAAGAAATATTTAAAAACTCCTTTCATAAATGAGCTAGAAAAAGCGATAAAAAATAATATATTTTTTCAGTTTTTCTAATTTTACAGCAGAACTGTTGCGTTTTCCAACAAAATGATCGTATCAAAAATTAAAGAACTCTTTTATATCTTTCAAATAAAAAATGAAAAAGAAAATCGGTTTATATATGGCCCAGAAACGAGAGATCGCAAAAAACATGTTTTCCATTTTGATTCCTATATGGCGGCTAAGCGATCAAAATGCGAGTCATGTGACCAATGGTTTTTATACACCTTGACACCTTAAATGAAGTATGTGGAGTCAAACTGCGGGTACATAAAGGTGCACATAGGACTGGAACTAGATTCTTAACTGTAAACTCTGTTATAGTTTGGAGATCGTTTTATTGTTTAAATCAATATTCAGTAAATTACCCTTAATTTTAGATCTAGAATCAAAATTATCATCATCATCAAATGTTTCCAGCCTGTAGCCTTGTCAGTTTAGTAAAATGCCTCCATCATCCTCCATTCCTCCACCATCCTTACTCCTCTCAAGGTATAACCACGTAACATCTGAATACCAAGTTAACAGTTTCAATTGCGGCCCCAGGTAAAGATGGACTGTAAGCTATAGGACACAGGAAAGGTCACGACCCTAATATCACCCTCAACAATATTCTCAATCACAATACGCTCCCTATATGAGTAAGTAGAAAATATGCATGTTCCCTCTGAAAAGCAGGGCTGAACCTGGACAGTTCTCGAAATTTAAAATAATGTAATAAAAAGGTTGTCAGATACAAACTCAGGATTATTAGGAAGACAATCTTCCGTTATATAACAAGTGGTTTGTTTCTAAATATGGCTCATGCCGAACTGGGTGCCAACATCGCCCTGTATATGGAGGTTTGAGTATGAGCGGTGAATGGATAGCAAGGCTTACAAGCTGGGAATGATATTTAGTTACAAATACAGCTTCTAATCTTGTCAAGTGGCTCGCCTCTATGACAACACGAAGCTACTCTCAAGTCACCAGTGGCTCACCTCTATGACAACATGAAGCTACTCTCAAGTCACCAGTGACTCGCCTCTATGACAACATGAAGCTCCTCTCAAGTCACCAGTGGCTCAACTCTATGACAACATGAAGCTACTCTCAAGTCACCA
>CABFWB010005653.1:18287-42456 GCA_902151455.1 Timema bartmani | reverse complement strand
TCTGGAAAAACACCCTCAGTACTATACTCTCAACCGGGATTTGATCCCCAATCTCCCCATCAACGGTAACGGGTAGTATAATTTATTGCCAAAGTGATGACTCAGACCGTGCATCCACTGAAGTGGATTGTTTTCACAGCTCTCTCCAAATTCACTAATAACTCTTGTAAATATTCTAAGTCTACCCAGATTGTTGTATGACTAATTAACACAATCACATACAATTTTTAAAAATGTGTTTGAACATTAGAATCATGGCAGCAACAAGCTAATTCATATTTTCTTGTTTAGTTTAAAAGTGAATAAGATAAGATTTTTTGTCAACTTTGTGCATAAGGGTAGTTGGGAGGGGCAGGTGGGTGTGGGAATTTGAACTCTAAAATCCCACCGGGCTACGGCTTTCGTACATGTACTCATAAAAGAGTACAGCTAGTAACTCTAGTTAATAGCCCGTATTGATTTCGTTAGTTGAAAGTAGACTAAACTTTTATGTTTTTGTATTCAAATAATTATATGTTTATATGTTAATGATGGATTAAATAGCTAAGCTATTATATTTGTTAGTTACGGTTATGGCCACATATAAATACAAAATTCCTTAAATAGTAAATGGTGTGCTTCAGGCGTAGGACTTGTTGCGCTTATAGCTTTTTAATACTTACTTTGTTCATCTATTAGAACTACCGTAGGAAGGTGTAGAATCTAAATTAATAGAAATATAAGCGGTCAAAATAATAAAAACTGTGTTCCTTTCCGCTACACAACTCTGACTTAGCTGATGCAGCAGCCAAGTATTTGGATGAGTTGTGCTGATATTATATCATCCTAAATACCCACTGCTTTGGAGGATGATTCTCTTCAGGAACTTCCTTGTCACATTCGTATAGTCATTATAAAAGCAATTTATAATAATTAAAACACGTGTCGGGGGGCACGTGAGCTTAACGTCACTATCTTTTTTTTTTTAGGACGGAGAAGTTGGAATTCAAATTTTGGCTGGGTGTGTAGGGGGTGATATTTAATAAATGGTTTCCCCTTATCCCTCCAAGTAAATAAGGCTACATTTCTTCTAAAGTCTACCTTCGTAACAACTGTAATTAAATTTGAATAGATGTGAGTCAGTGATAAAATAATTTAATACTAAGATTCAAGTTGTTATAAGCGATCAAAATTTCTTGATGGTTCCAGGTACAAAAAATGAGGTCAAAGCGTGCACATTTTTTGATATCACTGCTATAATATATTTTATTTATAATAATATTAATATTAATAATTCTATAACTTAAATATAGTATAATGTTTATAAAGTTCCCTCGGTCCCCTCCCCCAATTTAGAGTGTTAATTTATGTAAAGAGAATATATTTAGCCTTACCAAACAACTTTAAATGTTTTTACACTCTTTAGCAAACAATTAATGTAGTTTACGTGTTTATTAAAAATATATTTCTTTTTTAAAGCTATTAATTATTTTCTTTGGTCTATATGTTACGTAAAACAGTTTAATTAAAGCTTTGTGTTTCAAACTTCTCTACGTTATCTGAATTGGGCGCGTAGTAATATTCTAAGATACTAGCGCTTTTCAGCTTTAATGTCTGATGACTGGAACTAAAGAGTAGTTAGACCTGTATATCATAGGCCTTGCTTTAGACTTATGGACAAAGTGTTCTGCCTTCACTCATGTTATTTGATCCATGCTCAGAAAGGCAGCTTTCGTGTTAACTTGATCTATCACATAGAATAGTTTTTTATGTAGTATTGTAAATTATCATTACTTTTGTTCATAAGTTATACACTTCAAAGTTTCGAGTTGTCATTTACAACTATAACTTGATGTTATAACAAATAATGAAACACTAGCACGAAATAACAGGTATGAACATCAAATTATCTAGGCATAAATTTGGAAATAGTACAGTAAGCAAAGAGGGCAGAATATATATATAAAATGAGAAATGAAATATTTTCACCATTTATACAAACAATAACAAAAACAACCAACACAAAAACAAAATTTCCAATGATAACAAAATTAATACAAGAAATACATTTCTTTGTCATGGTACTACATTTAAAAAATTTATTCACTTGATAACACACAAGAATACAGAAAATCGAATGCCACCAAAATTTATAGATTTCGTAATTTTTTTCAAGACTATGTATGTTTATATTAAGTTAAATAAGTGAATCTTTTTCTTATATAAATATTTTTTTAAAACTAGGTTTTGTTAGGCCTATATATGGCAGATATCAATAACTTTTTTTTAATACTTAAAATTGGACAATAAAATGTAATGAATTTCATAAAAAATAATATTTTGACTCCTGAAAGCTTATGTAGGTTTTAAGAATTAATAGCCAGAGCTATTATTTATGCTTATTAGTGGGGATTACTCCACCTAGATATCATATTCTGAAAATTGAAAAATGACACCTGGACACGGGAATCGAACCCGGGACCTCTGGCATTGGCGTACTAAGCCAGAGGTCCCGGGTTCGATTCCCGTGTCCAGGTGTCATTTTTCAATTTTCAGAATATTATGTAGGTTTTGTTTGGCTGTGTTAGTTTATAAAAAGAAAAATACTAACAATTACATAGTAACTTAAAATACTTTGGTGTCATGCTGTAACACTTTAATAAAAATTAGAATGTATTTTTTTTATGTTCTACTGTGACTAAAGGGAATTCAGTTGACTTTTTAAAATTAAATAGTTATTTTACTATAATTCTGTTATAGTTGGAAATTCGTTTTTTGTTTATGGGTGCATTGAAATTAATTTTTTTCATAACATTAAATAGAAAAAAAACTTAAAAGAATCCCACCCTCTTTCTGTACTAGTAAGTAACCCCTTGTTTTAGATAAAGTATTCAAATGAAAAAAAATATATTTGATTATAAATTGAGGACACATCAATTAAGTCTCGGCTACAATCAGTCACAAATTTGTCAGTTTTGGACTCACAATATTTTTGTTCTGAAATAACACATGCAAGCGCCGTCATTTGTCAGAATTGTTGGTATGAGATGACCACTGTCCATCTCTTGTGCTTGGCTTGTGCTTATCCAATCAGAAACAAAAATGGCTATGTAGGCCTTATTTATATTTAGGTCTACTAATTAAATTTTATTTAAAACATATTTAGAAACATTAATATTACTTGATGATAGCGCCAAATTGTTTGAAATTACGTTTCCTGACATTTCATTGCAAACAGTCCTTATTTAAGCAATAAAAAGATAAAAACGCTTCTTGCAACTGCGCTTTATTTGTGAGGGTCCAACAAGCCGACGCGATTGATTGTAGACAAGCCATTTGGAACGAAAAATAAATTTTACTTTATTTTTTTTTATCACTCCGTCTTAATAAACGTTCAGGTTTTAAATTCATGTAAACAAATTACACCAATTTATTGGAGAGAGGAAGTGTGCCCGCATTGGCGAGAAGGGAGAGTGTAAAACCACTTTAGGAAAACCATCAGTACTTCTGAACGGGATTCTCTCTGTCATTGGCAGCCTAGTCTATTGCAAGAGTGAAATATTAGAGCATTTAATCATCAAAGCAGGCAGATGTTAGTTCATAAGGGCCAAAATATTCTCAACAAACTTTGAAATACATCATGCATTTATGTAAGTTAAGGTAAGGTATGTTAAGGTCAGTAAGCCAAACTCTTGTGTTGTTTGAAATATCTGTGTGATATCAAATTTACTTTAACTTTTTCTCAAATTATTCGGTCTGTATTCACTGTAGTGAACCAGACACTTTTGTAACAATTTAAAAGATACCCATTAGGCACTTTTTTATATTCGTATAAATATCTGGCTTGATATTTATTAAGTATTTATTTGTTCTAATTGTCAACGTTTAAGGCTGTTGGTTGTTTTGTCAATATTTACTGCTATGAAAATGACATAGTGTAGTTTGGTCGAGTTGTTGTCTCTTCCAGACTGACCCAGTTGACTAAAGGATATGTTTCATGTTTGGAAACATTTTCATAGTCAAACTTCGCTTGATTAATGATATGTTATTATATATATGATTTTCAACACACTTCCGATGGACTTATGAGGCCATGTACATTATTGTTTCAATTGTTGTTATCTTGAATAAACCATTCATGTTGTTATTTAATTGTTGCTAATGTTTTACTTTTTTATATCTTATGCAGCTTCCACCCGCTTTCCTTTTAGTCTAGTGTGGCCGTAGCTAAGAGGTAGTAGAGTGGGTGGTAACATGCTCATAAAATAATATATACATATACATTTTTTTTTAAATTGTCAGTTCTTGATATAGTCTGTTCAATAATTATAAACATGATCCATCGTCAAATGTTTGTAAAAACACTCATTTCGACACCATATTTCTTTCCAAACAATTTCTTGTCTTTGTCAAAGTTTATCCTACTTCACATATTGGAAGGAATGAACATAGGACATCGATGTTTTAAAAATGATATTCACGATCATCATCGATTTTTATAGGTTGATAATTTTTAGCCGTTGATATATTGCACCGATATCCAAGATGTGGTGTTATATATATATATATATACACACACTGAAAATCATATTTAAGCGGGGAATGAGCGGAAGTGGTGTTAAAGGTCAGAGCTATATATATAAAATACATGTTTTTTTTCAGTACCACGGGTGTCGGCTCTAACCTTTAACCACCCCCTTTAATCCCCCGCTTAAATATGATCTTCATTTACAGTTTAGTTGATTTAAAATCCAAAACACCGTATTTTGTTTGTTCGATAAAATCGATGTTTTACAAGTAATGATTTTTCTCATTGATATTATCATTTCCGAGATACATCGATTTTTTATCATTCGCAATCATCCATACCAACAAGTAAGCCAATAAGAACCCTCGTTTTGATATATGTACTGTACATTATAGTTATAATGTTTGTTGGTCGATGATTTTCAACAATCAATGCTTTTAGTGACATCCAGGGCACACACGTCATCGATCAGCAAACATCGATGGCGTGAACATCGACCCGTCAACATTGATGGTTGAAAATCATCGCCCAATAAACATCGATGTTAAAAACATCAAACATCGAACCTTCAACATCAATGTTTTGAAAACATCGATATTTGATGTCCATCCCTAAGCTCTAGATGCTTGTGTTCTTCATTAAAAGACAAGGGGAACAATTCCCGATGTACTGCTCTCTTACTTACCTCCTTCCCCTTCTTTTCCCTCACTGCGCCTCCGTGTGCTGAGGGCTTCCTCCTACCCCATCACAGTGCCTCCGTGTGCTGAGGGCTTCCTCCTACCCCATCACCGTGCCTCCGTGTGCTGAGGGCTTCCTCTTGACTTCCCCTGCACTGCAACTCTTTGTGCCGAGGGATTCCTCCTCCCTCCCCCTCACCGCACCACCAAGTGCCAAGGGCTTCCCTCAAATTCCCCCTCACAGCGCCCCGTGTGCCAAATTCCTTCACCCTTTACTCCCTCACACCGCCTCCATATGCCGAGGGATTCCCTCATCTTCCCCCTAACCTTGTGCCGAGGTACTTACCCCAGTTTCCACATCACCTAGCCACAGCGTGGTGAGGTCCTCTACCCATCTTTCTTCTCACCACGCCACCGTGTGCTGAGTATCTCCCCCCCATCAGTTGGGCTTCAAATCGCCACGTCCATGCAACTCAGTGCTTCCCTCCCCCTTGTCCTGGGCTATAGCTCTCTCTCTTGCTCTACACCCAATATACCTCCCCTCCCTATCCAACCATACTTCCCCTACATAGTGTTCACTCCAGTTTAATGGAGACTTCTCAATTTTCCTCTTAGTGAGGCATGGGGTATGACCAACGGTAAGGAAAGGTGCAACGGGAGTAATACGCAAAGAGTACCGCCCGCAATCAACAACCTCAAGAAACGGCATCACAACCACCCGCGAATCCAGGGTACTACACGCAGGGACCTACAGACCATCCCAGTGGATCTCGCACGTGTACGCCTGAACAACCCCGAGGACTCACCTCACCCAACTCACGGACTCGTACACCAACATTCCCCTTTCACCCTCTACTTCTCACCCGGAGTCTACTCCCAGAACTCCCCAACCATCTGAGCCCTTCCCAAGCCCAGCTCCCTCATTAGCCCCGTCAGATACCACCTCCAACCACTAGCCATCCCCCCAGACCATATACCTTCTCCACGACCTCTCTACCGTACGCCAGCCAGAAATACTGGCTGAGTCAGTGAACTCAAGAACGCAAATTTGGTCCCTCATACCCATCTACCAAAGGTCATCTTGAAGCTTGAAGCCGCCTTTGGGAACAGCACCACGCCAGATAAATAATCACAATCAACCACTTTCAACCCCTGGCATACCAGGTCAATCAACCGGTGAGACAATCATCACCTCATCTAGACTAGGACCTCGTCCAAGCCCGAATTCAAATAGGTAAAGTGTGGGCACATACTCTCATAACAACTTTTTATATGAATGGCAGCAAAAAAGTAGTCTTCAGTAACAAATGACAATAGTGATTAGTGACCACAGTCAATGACAGTTGTGATCAGTTTGTGAAACAGTTTAGGTGTCTTCAGCATGGCAGTTGTGATCAGTTTGTGAAACAGTTTAGGTGTATTCAGCACTAAGAAGAGATTTAGAAGCCATTGGAATTGTGAAATTATGAGTATTTTTTCACTTGCCAGAATATATGTTCCACAAAAAAAGATTATACTTACCCGTTTAAATTCACATGTTAAATAAGTTTGAACTTTATCACAAAGTGTTATAATGTTCTTTTTCCGTGTTAAAATTGTTATTGTATTAAATGTAAACATTTAAAATATACTACTAGTTTAGTATCATTGTTTTCGAACATCTTCATTTTTTAAGCTATTGGGGGGGCTCAAAATTTGAGGTGGCCAGGGCATCTCTTGACCTTTGTGAGCGCCTGGTCATCCCTCTAGTCAGATCACGCCATGTCAAATAATTTTCGAACTTAATGATTTATGGATTTGAAATTCTTAACCAGAAAATGTTCCATCTCCATTCACATCAAATAGGTTTTGTAATTATATATATAGGCTTACTTTTATACATGTCTGTGTGCTTTAAGATGAATACATTTTTTCAATGTGCAGGTTAATCAAGATAAAATCTTTGTGGGTTGATAATATCAAACAAATTCAACTTAACAAAATGGAGAGAGAAACAATCACTGTGAAGTTTGAAACAGAGGAAAACTTGGAATATGATATTCATCATGAGGATAAGTTTGAAATTAAGGTAAACCTTTGTGAAAAACAATTTATTTATATATGTTTTAAATTTCACCACGTCTCACTACTTTTTAGGGTTGTACCCACAAATGGACTAGTTACTCTAATGTGATAAAAATGAGGAGTTTTGTATATAGAGGAAGTGTATTCCTCATTGCGTGGATGGAGAGTGGTAAGCCATTTAGGAAAAACTAGCCTCATTACACCAGACCAATATTAAAACCCGAATCTTGCCGTTATATACAGTCCAGGCTATTGCGAAAGTTACATCATAGACCATTCGACTACCAAAACGGGTCAATTATTAATTTAAGTGTTTCTAGCACTTAACAAAATCTAGGACCTAGATCTTAGACGCGCACAGAGAAAGTTTAATTTTATGTGTGAAATTTTCTGATAATATTAAATATACCCGCATATTATGACTATAATATAGACAAATAAAATGAAACGAGTTTTTATTTATTAAAAGTTTTGTAATATAGGAGCTCAGAGTCCTTTATTTCAGCTAAGTGCCTTTAAAGACTGAAATAACAATTCAACTTTGTGGACTGACATATGTTCTCAGTTCAATACCTCCAGCCTTTGCTTTTCTTTTCAAACAAAATTAATCCCCCCCCGCCCACTTTTACTAAACATTAGTATATGCAGATTTATGAGGTCTATTATATTGACTAAAATCAGCCTTTTATATTTGGTGTTAATCTGATAATATACTGGGAAGTTCTCCTATTTAACTTTGGTTATTGGGAGCTGAGGCTAAAACTAAAGGGTTGATCTGTTGACAAGCTGGTGAGAACATGGACTTTCAGAACATGGAATGTGAGAGGAGTGTGTGATAAAGAGAATGAGCTGTTAGAGGAAATGACCGGAAGAAAAATTTATATTCTATGTGTATATGAAGCCAAGCGGAAAGGGAAAGAGGTTTTGACCATGAGTGATGATAGCCTGGTTCTGTGGTCAGGTTTAGATGAATAGGTAAGGAGAAGTCAAGGAGTAGGTTTAACCATAAGCCCAACAGATAAGCTGTTTGTGAGAAGTTAGGAGTTGGTCTCATCTAGACTTCTATGGGTACGAATGAAAATAAACATTCATAGAATTATATTTAGCGCTGGTTATGCTCCGGTGAAGTGTGAAAATAAAAATGTGGGAATTGAATTTTGGAATGAGATCAATGAAGTATTGAATGCATGTGAACAGGGTGAAAAAATTATCTTGTTAGGAGATATGAATGGATGGGTGGGTACCTAGAGAGATAATTTAGAAAGTGTGTTAGGAAGATATGTTGATGACAGGGTAAACGAAAATGGAAATGAGTTATTGAGTCAGTGATTAGATTAAGGTTTATTTACGTCGAACACATAGTTTAAGCATAAAGATATTCACTTGTATGAATGTCAAAGTGGCGATTTGACAACGATGATTGATTTTGTAATGTAGTGAATTAGTTAGAAATTTTTTGAGGAAGCAGCTAAAGTGGATTTAGCATTTAAGAGAGAATGTGGAAAAATTGCAGGATAAAAGTGTGAGAGCGCAATATGAAAGATTGCTGTCAGAAAAATTAACTTTACAAGATTATGAATGGAATGTCTAAATACACGCTAGTGATATATAATAATTTCCTGTAACAGACTAAAAGAGGCTGTAGTATATGGATATGTCAGAACTGCGGACAGGAGTTGGGGTGTGCAATGTGCATTGTGGCAAGTGATTGAGAAATGTATGGTAGTAAGGAAGAAATCTTACTGTGAACTCGTTGGTCTGGAGAAAACGTACAATCATGTGACTATAAGTATGTTATGGAATGTTGTTACATAGTATGGTATGGGTTCATGGTTAGTAAATGCAATAATAGCAATGTATGATGGAAGTAAAGTGAACCTTATGGTGGATGGAGCTTAGAGCGAATGGTTTGACATTGAACAGGTCGTTAGACACCATTGTGCTATGTCTCCATGGTTGTTTAATAAATTCATGGATAAGTATATGAGGGATGCTTGTGAGGACGTGGTTGGTGTACAAATGGTTAATGTGGATGTGAGAGTGCTGTTATGTGCAGATGATGCTGTATTAATGGCTGAGAATGAAAGTTACTTGCAAAATGCATTAAATGGTTTGTATGGGTGACAAGCAGAATGGATCTTTGTATAATTGTCTCAAAATCTAAGATGATAGTTTGTGATATGGCCGGATCAGTAAATGATTGTCAGCTTAGTATGAATAGAAAACTGTTAGAACAAGTGAATATCTGGGCAGAATGTTCTTTAAAAATGGAAGGATAGATGGTGAAATCGTCAGACAAGTGATTGCTTATCGGAGAGTAGTTGGATGTATGTGGACTATTGCAAAGTATGAAGTAGTATATGTAAAGCATGGGTTTATCAAGAGAAACACAAGAGCGAAGTGAAAGGGTTGGAATGAGATATCTAAGAAATGTATGTAGAAAAACTCATATGGACAGTCAGTAATGAATGGGTGCTGAAGGAGCGCGGTTTGAAAGGGAATCCAATATGTCAATGTGAAAGAAGCATCTTTCTGTTTTTGGTATGTTGAGAGGATGAGTGTGGATTGAGGGACAAAGCAAGTATATAAAGTTAGAGTGTGTGGACAAAAGGAAGTGGTAGGCCATGTAAGATGTGGCTAAATGTGGTAGACGAATGTGTGAAAAAGAGAAACATTAATAGTTTTAAGAATAAAAGAGAAAGTTGTTGGATGTTGTTGAAGAGGAGGGAGTATGCAAGAATAGAGAAGTGTGGAGAGAGTTATTGAGGATGTATTAAGTACAAGGTTGTTGTTTTTTGAGTTATATATAGTTTCTTACCTACCGGTTAGGGGACGTCGTGATTAGGTGTGTATGAATGTACTAAATATAAACTATTTAATCATAATCTCAAAGTTATTCTTTTGTTTTCTTTAACAGTTTAAAACCCACAAATTTTCATATTTTAAATATAGAGTAAATGCCATTATTGGGCAAATGTAACCAAATTGGAAATTTTCAAACTCTGTTAACATTTTCTTGATGTGAGAATGAGAGACCACTCTATTTACAAATTGCCCTTGGTACAGATTGTTGTGAAATATATCTAACCTGTTGTCTGCCACTTCTACTTTAATTAATACTTTCTTTACATGTTCCATATAACATTACGTTCTGTACTTAGCTAAGTATATCTCTTTGTTTTAAAATGTAGATAATATAAATTCCTTTTGTATTAAAACATGTTTACTACAATATTTTATGGTCTTAAACATGATAACTATAATTATCTATAGTCTCTAATAAGTAACAGTGGTAACCAACTTAATGTTCTCACAGCAATTTTTATTCGATTGGCTAAGAAAACTACATTCTCATTATAAGTCAATCTTTGAGTCTTCTATACTAGCATATATATATATAAAGTACTTTCAAATTATATTTGAATGTAAGTAAAAATAACTGGATCGGTCCTAAATTATAATGTGGTTTTTGAAATTTAAATATTTTAAAATGAGAATATATGTTACACATATTTTATATATATATATATATATATATAATTCTATAAGTCACTAGTTGCCCTAAAAAAGTGGCCAACCTCTATTATATTATATGTTTCGTTAATAATTATTTATATAATGAAATGTGTTCATAATTTCTCTTTTAAAACATTCTTTTTCCTGATAGTCTGAATTGGATCTTCATATAAATTCAGAGGAATGTATTAAAGAAGAAGTTCATGATTCTCAGCAGCCAGAATGCTTACCAGAACTTATAATACTCCCTTCTATTAAAGAGGAACTTCCTGTGAGTAGTCTTTACACTAGATATATATTATTTTAACCATAATCTATTAACCACTTGCACTAAATGCAAAATACATTTTTTAGCTCGTTTTGCAACTTTTAAAACAATCCTTGACTATAAATTGAGATTCATTATTGGATTTTATATAACTTTAACTACATGCAATAATGTTTTAAAGTTATTCTGTTATAACATGTGTGTTTTTTAAAATCCTACTTAATTTGAGAACTTGTAGTATATATGTTAGCATTTATTATTTCTCAAACTCATCATAGTTTTGCACAGTTTAAATTTCTTTATGATTAATATAAATTTACTCAATATAAAATTTGTTGATTGATTTTTTCTCAAAAGTATATTTCAAAACTTTATTTAAATTTAATAATATATATATATTTTTTATAACTGCTCCTTACTAGTGGTTTAGGTTATATGCATTTTTATAACAACTCCAAAGGGTCAAAGATGAGGCTGGGACCATTTTAGAGGTAGTCTACCCTCATTTGCTTGAAAGGAGAGTGAAAAACCATATTGGAAAAACCACCCATAATAGACCCGACTGGGATTTGAGCCCAAGTCTCCAAACTATTATTCCATTTATTTATTAACAATATATTATATTTGGATGTATCACAATATATTGGGCACAGAAGCCCATTATATTTAAAAAAACACACAATATATTTATATATCCCAATGGATAAGAATGGTTTTGGAATTTCTATAAATAAAAATTTAAACAATTTTTTTTATTTGTTATTTTTAAATATGTTTGAAAACTTTTTATTAAAGTAGTTTCCAATTCGAATTCCACTACAATTTTAATCAGAAACATTATTGCATATGAAAACACTAAAAAGCTAATTTTAATCTTAATGTATTAATTGTTTTTCTAACAGAAACACCAAGTGTTAAGCCTACTCGGACAATATGGGACCTCTCAAACTATATTCAAAGGAGTAATATTAGATTCTGTTGAAAATAAAATAAATAAAGTCACACATGAAGAAGACAAATTCTATAAATATCCGAAAGGGGGAGGTAAATCTTTGAGACATATAGTAACTTGTGTTGAGAAGATATGTGATGAAAAAGGCTGTTCTATACAAGTTCGGATGGGAGGTGAATGTTGGAAACATGGAGAAACCGAGGCTAAGAATACAAATAAGGAAGAAGGGTTCTCCAATCAGGTTGACGGCGGAGGTAAATATTATTTTTATGGAAATACCAAGGCTAAGAAGAAGACTTGTAAAGAAGAAGAGTGCTCTAAATGGGCTGTGGGAGGAGGCAAATGTATTAAACATGGTGGAACACAGGTCAAAAACACTTGTAAAGTAGAAGGGTGCTTTAAACAAGCTCAGATGGTAGGTAAATGTTATAAACATGGAGACATCAAGTTTAATAGAACCTGTAAAGAAGAAGGGTGCTCTAAACAGTCTCGGGGAGGAGGTAAATGTTGGAATCATGGAGGAACCCAGGTTAAGAAAACCTGTAGAGAAGACGGGTGCTCTAAATGGGCTCTGGGAGGAGGTAAATGTATTAAACATGGAGGCTCCCGGTCTAAGAATATCTGTAAAGAAGGAGGGTGCTCTAAATGGGCTAGAGGGGGAGGTAAATGTAGGAAACATGCTAATAAAACATGCAAACAAGAAAGATGATCTAAATATTCTCAAAATTAGTAAATATATTAAACATAGAACTTTGTGACCATAATTGTTATTCATTTCATTAATTTTGTGCCTGAATAATGAATGAACTATTATGCATCCAATATATTAACAAATAAGAAAATTATAGCAAAATTATCATTCCATTTGTGTTTAGTAGTTAATTTTCAATATATGTAATTTTTTAAAAATTCAATACTCATATGATAAAGGAATTTAAAATTTCATTTTTAGTCATTCAGATTACTTATAATTTATATTTTCAATAGACTAATTTCACTTTACTTGTTTTTTTACAAAAATATAAAATAAAAACATGTCAGTTTATACGTGGTTTGAACACAAGATGAGTTCATCTTCTAACAAAGTTTCATCAAGAATATACAAGGATATCATATTCTGAAAATTAAAAAATGACATCTGGACACGGGAATCGAACCCTGGACCTTTGGCATAGTACGCCAACGCTCTAACCACTGAGCTATCCAAAAATCGTCCCATGACTAGGGTCATTCTTCACTCATATTTTAAGGCAGAGTCTATGATGGACGTGCGGAAATCATTTTCTACAAATGTGTGATTTTATTAAGATCATGAGCTATTAGATAACACAGCCACTAGATGGAGTATCCTCACAAAAAGCATAAATAATAGCTTTGGCTATTTGATTCTTCAATATACAAGGAGCTTCAAACTAAACTTCTAGTCGGTGAGTTACAAGATGTACACACTGTTCGCCTGGTCGCCATCGGATGTGGTGGCCAAAACAAAAATATATTAGTTCTGGCCATGTGTTTATTGTGGTTGTACTGCAGTCCTGAACACATTCAATGAATGAAAGCTATCTTTGCTCTAACTGGACATTCCTTTATGCCCAGTGAGCATATCTTTGGGTTAATTGAAAGGAACATCAATAAAAAAGACACCATTGCTGAATCGAGAGAATACCACGAAGTTTTTACAGCCCATGGTACTGTAAAACGGCTTGGAATTGACTGGATTAACTTCGACTGGAGAACACAGGCAAAACAAAATGTGAAAGAAACAAAGGATCTTCATTTTAAGATATCACGGATAAGAAGACTTGTTCTACAGAAAAAAATAAATAATAAATCCTCGTTCAGTAACAGTACATGGTAAAATGTCATACCTAACCGACACAGCTCAGGGCCTTAGAGTTATGAAACAAGGTAAGCGAATATCGATGATCAAGCCTACTGAAGTGCTACCAGGAGTGAGAATCAATGCTGCTATGATTAAGGACGTGCATAAGCTGTTGGAAAAACACTATGGAAATACGTGGGGAGAAATTGAAAACTTGAAGGGGTACCAAAAAATCATCAATGAACAAATAAACAATTTGGCTGTAATACCAGAAGGTACCCATGCTGACGATCCAGATTGTGAATGTTTTAATGATGATAACACTGACGGACAAAAGGTGATATCGATTAGGTATTAAGTGTTGTTGCAGAAAGATATTCTGTTTAAAATAGGTTTTTTTCTGTTTAACATAATTTTTATGGTCATTATCTGTATCCTAATATTTTTTAATATATAAAAAAGTCTTCTTTTACATGATAACACTTGAACTTTAATTGATAAACCTACACCTCAAAAGTACTAACATTTCTTATTATTAAGAGGTAACTGTTTTTTACAGGAAAAGACGAAAATGGTTTCACTCTGAAGAGCCTTAGATTAAAATGTGATTATTTTTCTGTAGCAAGCTGGCAGCTTATAATTGTAATTTATAACTTTTCTTTACCCAAAAGTCTAAATGATAACTAGTTATTTAGAATTGTAACAAAGATGAATATTATTATTACCTCTTAGTAATAAAAAGATTAGTATTTTCAAGGTGTAGGTTTATTAAACAATTAAAATTCAAGTGTTATCAAGTAAAATAAAACCTTTTTAAATATTATGTATACATATTTCAAAAAAGGGTTGAGGAGGGTGCACAAAAACCAGTACATATAAGGCACTTTTATGTATACAAGCTAGTAAATAAATAATAATTTAACGTCATCCTTCCACTCACAAGGATACGGAGAATCGATTTGAGCTTAAACCAAAATTAATAAAAATATTTGTTATGATAAACAATTAAATCAAAACTCACCAAAGTCAAGGGGTATTGCCATATCGTTGAGCGGGATCCTAATATTTCAAGAAAAAGTGTTTACTAATTGCATATTATAATACTTTAATAACCCGGTAACCCAATAACTTTAACCTAGATAACGTGAATTAAAATTTCAAACATCAGTTTAATATTTACGTTTCTTTGTGATTTTGGTGGGTTGTTTAAAGTTGTAGATATAAAAAGTTTTTCAAATAATTATAATATGAGTAGGGTATCATTGGATTCTCCTTATCCTAGTGAGGGTAATGATTGTATACAATAATGTATTACTTGCTATTTTGTATAAATAAAAGTGTCTTATATGTAGAGGATTTTATGCACTATCACCTTATAGGTTACCACAGCTGTTTGTGAATATTTTTTTTCAACGATTGAGTCCAGGTTTTAAGTGAAACTTTAACTAGTGTAGGCTATTAATACAAACCCTGGCCTTTTTGAAGTGTTAGAAAAAGGGAATAAAGTAAAATTTGTTTTTCTACTGAATCATTTGTCTAAGCCATCAGGCCTAATTTATTTATTTTTAAATAAGCACCAAACTTCCATAGCTCGGTGTGAAAATGTTTTCCTTAATAACTGGGTTCAGGTTTCAAGTGAAACTTTAATTATGATACCACAGTATACATATTTAATACAATTAGGCCTAGGCCTGTATGAAAAACATTTGACAATTTTCTCGAAAAACTATTATACTACTAGAGTAAAACTAGTACAGAAAGAAGGGAAATATGTTACACTACAGAGCATAGGGGTTGACAATTAGTTGCAAGAAGGTTCTACATAGCTACAAAGTCCTTAGTTTTTAAACACTAGGCTACCACAGCTATGTGTGAATAATTTTTTCTCAACGAATAGGTTCATTTTTCAAGTGAGACTTTAATAATTGCGGGGTAAGGGACTTAATACAAATATGCCTAGACCCTTATGTAGTGCTTGAAAAAGAAATTAAATATGCAAGTAAAAGTTGTTTTTCCACATAACTATGCAATATCTAAATAAATATAGCATTGTAAAGGCCCACTTTTCAATTGATTGCGAACAAATTACAATGGGTTTAACACTTAAAATGGGTTAAACACTTAAAATGATTTATTAAGATTTATTTTAATAAAATTCGAGTGTGTTGTGCGTTTAGTATTGTGGTTTATCTGAATTGTGTACCTAGTGTGAAATATGTTTTGAAATGTTACATACGTTTTCAAGTTAATTCTAAAAATGTTTTCTTTGTGTGTTTATTCTCACTCTGCTCTGTGTTTTAATACTGAATTTATTTATATTTAAAGTTGGCTATTACCTTGTATTTTGTTTCAGAAACCATATCATGTTGAAAGTTCGATAAATATAATGAATAAGGTATCTTAAAACTTGATTACATTTGCTTGAATGACAAACTTTGATTGTTGCCATACGTTTAAACTATCACTTAGGCTATAGGCTTGTAGAAAGTATTATTATATTATCATATTAAACAAAATGTTGGCTCATATCTTGTATATTGCTTTCAGAAATCATATTATGTTGAAAGTTTGATAACTATAATGAAACAAGTTAACTAAAAACTGTTTTACATTTGTTTGAATGATATACTTTGTGTAGAAGTCTTACATTCAAATTTTAATTTAGGCTATAGACTTTTAGGAAGTACGGTATCTACTAAACCCTGATTTTAGTAAGAATCCTAATCTGTAGGTCTTTATTTCGTAACAGAATACTATCATATATATATTTTGGTAGGATGAACGGCCATTCAGAACGGAAGTAGAAATTTCGATCTGGAAGGTCTTTCATCCTACCTAAACACTACTATAGGGTAGGATTATGATGCGAGATAAAGCCTTCCAAGTGAGCTTCCTTCAAAAATCGTCGTTTATATTAGGCTACATCAACTTATTTAAAGAAAAAACTTACCAGTTTCGAACTTTGATATGCTCTTCGAAGCTTTTAGTAGGTATTTATTTCATTTAAGTAATCACACATTGATGTATCTCATATATTCAATAAAATTAATGAACGACTTCAAAATGCCACCATACCTTGTAGGAGTGTAAGAGAGAAAGAGATACTCGATACTTTTTCTTTCTTACACAATGGTATGCAGACGACAGCTCGAAAATTTCAGCCACAGAGGTCCATCCCGTTATATTATAGAGATCAATAGTACTAGTAGGTCTATAACTCTGTGTGCTGTCATGGTGGACCCGTTTAAGCTTAATTTTCCATTTAATATTACAATAATTTTAATCTCTTAAATTTCGGACTAATACAAACCAATCTGTTCATTGTGGGTATTTCAATTGGCTGATTTCACTAGAAATTTTAATTTATTAAGAAAATGGCATAGATTTTTATGTTTTTATTTTGATATATTATGAAGTAGGTATAGGTCAGTTAGATTATTTCCCAGTCTAAAGTCTTTATTTCAGTGTTACATATATTATAAAGTTACAAACAATAGGGATAAAAGGTATAATTTTCTAGACACCGTCCAAGCAAGATCAAAATTAATAAACAGAAAGTAAGTAATTTACTATACCTCTAAATTATGATAATAAATTAGTAATTTTTGTGTTTGGACAAAATGCAAAAATAGCTATCGTAATATGGCATTTATAATCCATATGTTGCATGGTGAAACCGACATCAGAGAACAATAACAAGGCATAATATATCTGACAATATCACACATTTACACAAACCTCTTTAATTAACATTGGAAATTACTATACTCTTGTCGAAATGGGTACATCAATATATTTTTAAATACCACCGAATGCATCCCGGTTTTGATCAACACAACGTGGAATCGACTATTTTAATTACATTTTGGTCGACAAAAGCCATTGAATTAAATTATAAATTTCCCAAAATTGAGGCAAACTCCATCACATAGAACATGAAATAATAGAACATGAAATAACATTGCCATCTACTCTGACCTCAAAGTTAGGATTAAATAAATTTAAGTGAAATAATAATTATTGAAACAGAATATATGTGTAATATTGAATAAGAAAATAATTTAAATAAAAACGAGTAAAACATTATTTGTAAGCGTGAGACTAGCACTTGTATTGCTAATTAAATTAATCACCCGTCTTCAAATTGGGCAGCACTAGTTTATATATAGATTCCTAGGATCCATTGACGGCGTCTGGGGTGTGAGACAATTGCGGTTACACTGAGGGCCGAGTTGAGAGGGGTGCCAAACTTATAGTTATTTTCACTCACTAATCAATTATTTATTTTAATTCTACACACTGGGTTTAAAGAATGTATAACCTAAACTACGATTAGGCTACCCCACTATGCATAATTCAGTAACAAAGAGTTCAATAAAATCATTAGGACAAGAACTGTGGAGGCCCTGGTTGAAACTTTAATTGCGTGTTATTAAGTTGATTTATATGGAAAAGCTTTTAAAACTAAGCTCCAGAATGTTGGCCTCACGTCTACCTGGACAATCGTAAATTAACCGACAACTGCCGGCGATCTTACCACCCCCTACTGAGCTCAGAACAGAGTTATCCTAATTGGTTGTCTCAACCTCACCTCTTGTATGCTGCTTTTACTATCTATGATTAGTTGTAGAGTTAACCACAAACCCATGGGGTCTAGGAAAGACATACTTTATTCTAATTATAGAATTTTGTGTTCAAAGTACGTATAAATTTAAGTCTCATTTTTACCTAAACGATTAAAGGGAAATTGTACAAATAGATAACTTTGTTTTCATTGAGTTCACTCATACATAATTATCTATTTTAATTTTTAAGTTTAAATCAGGCTACCAAGCAAATAGGAAAATTCTAACTTAGCATTCAGGAATAGTTGTAAATATCATATTTATAAAGTACTTTATATGATGACAACAATAATGCTGGGATATTAATTTACAACACATTCAACATACTAGTTTATAAAATGGCCTAATTACCAGAACTAGGACTCGTTTCTCTAAAAAGGCCACATGAATAATACTATAAATTCGATTATTTATTTTATAAATGATATTATTAGAGAAATAAACTGGAGCTATAATACTACTACACAAACAAAAACCAAAGTAGCTATAAAAATAATTTGTGCTAATATACATTTTTATGTTTGTATCAAATTTAATAATTACTAAGGAAACATAAAACAAAGATGAGATGTTAAAAGAAAGGTCAGAGAGAAAACGATTTTATTATTATATGTGAAATACATTCCAACGCGCATAGAGTGGACATTTAAAAACATCTTGAAAAAAAGTTATATGCATTATGATCAAAATCCTCATTTTTGAAAAGTATTTCAATAATTTTTTCGTTCAAATCTACTTTAAAGATTTCACGATTGGTAGAACTACTCTATTATCTCGATAGTTTGTTTTACATTCTGTGCTCTTGTCAAAGAATGCTTGGATCAAAACATCATCTTCATTTTATTTCCTAATACATCTTAAACAATATTGTCTTACCAGAGACTACTTATTACAACTTTAAAACATATTATTGTGGTCTAAAATCGACTTCAGCATCTGAATAGTTTAAGGATTGCACTTTCATTTACAAGATGATCAGGGGTTTGAATCCCAGTCGGGTGTACGAAGGTTTATTTTTCCTTAAAGGTTAAATTTACTCTCACCTTGTAAGAAAATTAGGGTTATCTTGTTCTAAATTCAATCTATTCATGCCTAAGACGCGGTGATAAAACGGAGAAAATTGTATTTTCCAAATGTGGCATATTAACCACAATATTTTTTATCATCTAGAGTTCCAGCCATAAGCTCAGTACTATATCCTATTTTATTATGAAGCTTAATACAACATTATCCTGCTCCAAAGGTCCTTTGGGACAAGCCATATTTCTGATGGAGAGATAGAGGTTCGGATTCATGTTGTGTGTATAAAGGGAGGTTTTACTAATTGGATTCCCTCTCTCCTCTTAACATTGTAGTTAAATTTATATTAGATTATAACTTCCTCTACTTCCTTTATTAAAAATATGTTTATAACACAAATACCTAACAAGGATAGTACCGAAAAATGATTCATTCTCAAAAATTTTTAATTACTTTTTGAGTGATTATGAATGAATTTTGAATGATTATTGAGTTATTTTTTTTACTTCATAAAATTGCCAACATACTCCTTATTAACTTTGTTTAGAATACATTTTTTGTTATTACATTTACTTCCTCCCTACATTTCAAAACAATGTCCTTATTAAATAGAAAAATTAATACAATTTTCAGTTTTACATTTCCTTCCTTTTCCATGTGCAATACAATGTCGTTCTACGTGACCATTCTTAATAAAATTTTAAGTTTTACATTTCCTTCCTTTACCATGTGCTTTACAATATCCTACTACGTGAGCTTTCTTAAAACAATTTTCAGTTTTACATTTCCTTCCTCCTCCATGTGCAAAACAATGCCCTCCTTCCAAAGCGATCTTAGTGCAATTTACAGTTTTACATTTCCTTCCGCCTCCATGTGCGACACAATGTCCTCCTAACTGAGCAAACTTAATACAATTTTCTGTTTTACATTTCCTTCCTCCTCCATGTGCACAACAATGTCCTCCTACTTGAGCCCTCTTAGTACAATTTTCAGTTTTACATATCTTTCCTCCTCCATGTACAAAGCAATGTCCTCCTTCTTGAGCCCTCTTAGTACAATTTTCAGTTTTACATATCTTTCCTCCTCCATGTACAAAGCAATGTCCTCCTACTTGAGCCCTCTTAGTACAATATTCAGTTTTACATTTCCCTCCACCATGTTCAAAACACTTTCCTCCTTTCAGAGCATTCTTACAACAATTATTAGTTTTACATTTACTTCCCCCTCCATGTGATATACAATATCCTCCAACACAAGCACTCTTTATGCAATTTTCAGTTTTACATTTCCTACCTCCTCCATGTGCAAAACAATTTCCTCCTACTAGAGCCCACTTAGTACAATTTATTGTTTTACATACCCTTCTCCCTCCATGTGCAATACAATGTCGTCTTATATTAGCTGTCTTAGTACAATTTTCAGCTAAACATTTCCTTCCTCCTCCATGTAGAAAACAATGTCCTCCTTTTACAGCAAGTTTATTGCATTTTTCAGTTTTACATTTACTACCCCCTCCATGTGCATTACATTGTCCTCCTACATTAGCTGACTTAGTACAATTTTCAAAATTACATTTTCTTCCGCCTCCATGCGCAAAACAATGTCCTCCTACCTGAGCCCTCTTAGTACAATATTCAGTTTTACAATTCTTAACTCCTCCATGGGCAATACAATGTCCTCTTACCTGAGCCTTCTTAGTACAATTTTGAGTTTTGCATTTCTTCCCTCCACCATGTGCAAAACAATGTCCTCCTACCGTAGCCCTCTTAGTACAATATTCTGTGTTACAATTCTTAACTCCTCCATGTGCAATACAATGTCCTCTTACATTAGCCCTCTTTATACAATTTACAGTTTTACATTTCCTTCCCCCTCCATGTGCAATACAGTGTCCTCCTACATTAGCTGACTTAATACAATTTTCAGTTTTACATTTTCTTCCTCCTCCATGTGCACAACATTGTCCTCCTTTCACAGCAAACTTAGTGCAATTTCCAGTTGTACACTTATTTCCCCCTCCATGTGACTTACAATGTCCTCCTTTCACGACAAACTTTGTACAATTTTCAGTTTTACATATACTACCCCCTCCATGTGCAATACAATATCCTCCTACCTGAGCTGCCTTAGTGCAATTTTCAGTTTTACATTTCCTTCTCCCTCTATGTGCATAGCAATTTCCTCCTTTCAGATCTTTCTTACTACAAATTTCAGTTTCACATTTACTTCTCCCTCCAAGTGCAAAAAAATCTCGTCCTTTCAGAGCAAACTTACTACAATTTTTAGTTCTACCTCCATGTGCAATACAATTTGCTTCTTTCTTACTATACTTTTCCAAGTTAAATTTAGTCACAGTTGCTACAGTTGATACACAAAATCTTCCTAGTTTAGGATGTTTACTTGATATCATATTGATTTCTAGATTATAATTAAATTCCTCACGATTTAAATGATTATATGAGCAAGCTTTTGTTTTATATAAACTTTCATTAGACGCACCTTGATGTTCTTTACCATATTTTGTTTGATCGGAATTTAAAAAAGATGTTTTATATTCTGTTGTATTATTTTCCTTTAATTTATAACTTAATCTTTTTAGTAAAAGGTTTCTGCACTCTGCTTTCTTGTAAAGAGCATTAAAAGATAAATCTTTATTCTCATTAACACATTGAATATTCAAATTAAAATCAGAGCTTGTTTGTGTAAGTATGTTTGAGTTTAATAATTCACTTGATAAAAGAGATTGATCTTGTTCCAGTTTAATCTAAAAGCACAAATAGAGCAAATAATTAAATTATTATAAAGATATTAAAAATGTATATTAAATTAAATTATAGCACCGCGTCTTAATACCCGTTCGGACTATAAGCTTAAGTACTAATTACGCTAATGGGCTAAGAATTGGGAAGGTTGAATTTAGAGGAAGTGAACCCATATTTTTGTCAAGGGAGAGTAGAAAACCATTTTGGAAAAACCGCCCCCAGTTCACCCGACCGAAATTATAACCTCGATTTCCCCATCCTCGGAAGTTTGGCTGAGCACGAAACTAGCACGTTAGCTAACCACGCCCCCGAGGGGATCTTCAAATATTTAAAACTAGTTGTCAAATGAGACATGAACACAACCTAGAATTGTTTGACCTTTGGTTTATCTCACCAATGCTCCAGAGTGATACGACAAATGTCTAAACTGACACTTACGTACGGAATTTAAGTTACTACTTTGTGTGTATGTGATTATTTATCATGTATATAAAGGTACAATTACCAACTTATTAACTTAAAAATGAAAAGAAATGTCATTACCTAATAAAATAGTTTCCTTAAAATAGAAATATTAAGGATTAAGGAAATAATAAGGATTTTTATATAAACTTATTTGTGATTTCAATAATTTACTAAAACAAATCGACAAAATGAATAGGTGTGATACCAGAAGTAGCTATACTATTATATGTTTTAATTTATTTAAAAAATCTCGAAGTAGACTAGACTACCGATGACGAGGAGCTCAAGGTTCTAATCTCAGTCGGGTGTACTGAAGATGGTTTTTCCCAAATGGTTTTCCACTCCAATCCAAGTACGCTTCCTTTAATAATAACCTTTCTAATCCTAAAATCCATTAGCGTAATTAGTACAAAAGTGTATAGCCTGAGCGAGTACTAAGACGCGGTAGTAAAAAATTAGGTTAAAATTATAGCTGAATACCTCAGATTTGTCCACCGGGGTGAAGTGGTCTATGTTCGAGTCCATAATTCCGAGAGAGGAATCATATAACTTCTGTTCAGTCTTCACAATTTCATTAACAGAATTTGACATGTCGGTCTCATCCTACAAATACAGTACAAATAAGCATTTCTCATTAAAAACAAACAAAATGGGCCGCATATATATTATGTAAAGTGATTGCATCAGTATGAAGTAAATATTACATTAAAGGGTGTGTGTATGTGTATCACAGGTTTCTGAAATGTAAACCTATTGTACAGGGTTAAGTAAAGTAACTTGGTACTTGGGGCTCCTAAATAATTAGACTTAGCTCTAATAAGAAAATATTGCAGCAAAATCATAACTTTAATAAAATGTTGTACCTGCAATAATGAATGAAGACTACAAGTTATCCAAGGTCTCAACCCAATGAAATGTTACCACCCTATAGTGATCCAAGGTATTGTATAGGTCTACATGATTCTTTTGAGTGTACACATCAAGCCCAAGATTTGACTTCCCCTGGGTTTTTACCTTTAGGAATATCTTAAAGTCTTTGCAATGAAAATCCAGAAAAAATTTCAACACAAGATAATTATTTAACCCTGAAAATATATATCTGAAGGTTTGTTACGAACAGGGTAGGTATGTACCTGAAGAATCAGGAAGATATAGGGAATTTTTAATGTCTGAAAAAAAATATGGAAATCAGGAAAAATAGGGAGTTTCACAAAAAAAAATTTTTTTTAAAGAATAATTAGATATTTGTGAGTTTGGGACATTGCAAAGGTACATTTTTTAAACTTGCAGAGGATACAAAAAGAATTGAAAAAATCCGCAAGCAGATAAACACATTTCTAATACTAACCTTCGTACACATGTGTCTCTCTATGGAACATTAGGTTGCGGTAATAAACTCCATGAATTACTCCAGAAAGGTCAAATCCTCCTCTTATAAACATTTAAGAAAATACTACACTATAATCAATTTTATAGAGAGTTAAATTTTTG
>CABFWB010005653.1:0-17863 GCA_902151455.1 Timema bartmani | reverse complement strand
AAACTATGTATAAATGTATGTTGATCTAAAATAAGAAATAGGAAAATTTGTATTTTGAAATGATGCCAATGTTGTCTCGAAGAAATGGGAAGAGTGGCTGTTTATAAGCGTCAGTGGAAGATGGGAAGTGTTATAGGTTAAACAAGAGACCCCCCACAAGGCAAACTAGTCATTTGGTTTTCTCGCTCTCTATTTGGTACATTAGCATCTAAGTGTTAGAGTGTTTGATTATCTCAAGTTAAGAGATTGCTTGATTCGCAATCTAGTTTTGAAAATACATATTGGCAATTTTGTTAAAATACATACCATACTTTGGGAAGAATTTATTAAATAAAATACAAGTTTGACAATACAATGCTATATATTTCCAGTATACATAATTACATTCCAGGTGTATTTAAATAGTTTCAAAAGTTTTCGAACTATTATTAATTTTTATTTAATTCCTTAGTCTAGTTTTAAAGGGTTATTTTTATAGAGATAATTTACATATTAAAAATTTAATGTATATAGAGTAACTACCTTAATTTGTTCTTTGATTGGAAGAAAGCCATCCCACGGAGATTTCCTTTCCACGTCTAGGGTTTGAAAACGTTGTGCTTCATAATTTATGGTATCTGTAAAATCTCCCACCAAATTTGGATCCTTATAGAATTAAAAAAAATACATAGACATATAAATATAAGTTAAACAATCAGAGTACAAATGCTAGAGTTTATGTAAGAGTTAAATTAATATTTAAAATAAAATATCAAGTGATTCCTTGGGAAGCTGCTCTTAAAACAGTTCTTATGCCTAATATTTGTAACCTAGCTTTATTCATTATAGTGAAAATATGTACTTTCTATTTACACATTTACATTTGTGGTCATAAAAATAAAAATCTACAGTCAACACTTCCTAGGTAAACCTTTTATAAAATACAAACACATTTTCAAAATAGATAGAATTTTCTAATTTTTAATGAGTGAAATTTAATAGCTATCAACAATATCTCTTAAAAGTGACAGCGGCAGATCACATGAATTGACTTATGAGTTTGTGAAAGCAGATCTAGTAGCTTTTATAGTTGTCATATAGGTTTCTGCCTATGAACATTTGACTGCAGCTTAATATTTCCTTTACAAAGCCATTGGCTTTTAAAAAAGATTAACCATGAAAATGCAACAATCAGCAGAAGATTAAACCCTCTACAATGGTCAACGAAAAATTTGTCTTTTAATCTTGCTTGAAGGAATCGTGAACATTTAGACTACCTACTAAGGAAATTGATCATCTAAGTGTCCATTCAAACTAAACATCTTATCTACTAAGGAAATTGATCATGTAAGTGTCCATTCAAACTAAACATCTTACAAGATAGATTAAGTTACAAAATAATATAAAAGCTCAAATTAATAGAGATGGGCGATAAATCACTGACTGTGATTTTTTTCACCGATAACACATGATCACAGCTACTCCCAGTGACTCGATCTCAAAAATATCGGTGATTGAGATATCAGTGATTGGAGATACTCCATACTCGCATCGGTTGGCAACAGTTTCTAAAGCTACGGAGTTAGTATATCTTCTTCTAGACCAGGGCTTCTCAACCTAGGGGTCGCATAAATAGTATTGGGGGTCGCAGGATATTTGAAAAAATAAAATCATAAATAATATGTAACTAATATAATCCTTCATCTTTGACCACAATGATGACATCGCTTGTTGTGCCTTTAGGCCACAATGTTGTCTCAAAATTACAATATTACTAATAACCTACCAATTTTAAGCTGGGTAGAACAACACAGGTCCTTTGTACAGGCTTGGCGACAGGGAAGGGATTGTCTCGTCTTGTGGAAAGGATGGGGGGATTTTTGCTGGCCAGGGAGATTTACAAAAGTTTTTAAAGAACTTTCTGTCGTGACTCAATCTTGGCGGCTTGTACCTTGCAAGTGAGACAGAGATAGATATAAATACTAGCATGTAGATTTAAAACCTCATCATCGGCACTAACCAATTGAGTTCCACAACAGTTCAAAAACTAGTCTCACTAAATAGTTTCACCCGGTGCGGAAGGCCTTAATAGCAGTTTGTGATCCATCGTGTTCGGAGCTCTTGCTAGTTGTTCACTGTTCAGTGTTAGTTGTTCAGTGTTCAGATGTTCAGTTTTTCAATGTTGCTTGTACAGTGTTAAGTTGTTTAGTTGTTCTTCTATTATCTCTGGCGTACAAAGATGTACTGGACAAGCAAATAATTAACTGTCACCAGTTATTGGATGCCATCATTTCAAAGACAAATTGCAATAAAATCGAAATTATCTTACTCATGGATAAGTGGTTAAAATTGTCAAAGACTAAGACAGCAGATAATACTGAAGCTATAGATCCTGTAGAACCGGGATCACACAGCACTAACAAGAATGTGTAAATTTATAAAACTGAAGATATTTCTCATTCGCGTGCAAAAACGAGGAAATGCAATTATACATATTTGCAATATGGATGTACTTTTATTTCCACAAATATTGAAGAATATTGTAATGAATGCTTGGCGAGTGAAAGTCTCAAACCTGCAAAATTAAAAAAACGTCTACACTAAACGCATTCTTCATATTCAAATAAGCCTGTACAGTTTATCGAAAGGCTATTAGAACTATCGAAAAAAAAACCACTTGAAACTCATGTACTGGTCGATAAAAAGTACTTTAGAGCATCTTATGAAGCCTCTTACTTAATTGCAAATGCTAAGAAACCATACACCATAGCCGAAGATTTTGTGTTGCCGGTGGCAATTAAAATGAATGAAATTATTCACGGGAAAAACTATGCAGACGAATTTAAAAAAAAATTCCACTGTCAAATGATACTGTGGATAAATGTATTTTAAAAATTATCAATGACTAGTGTGAGCAACTTATTGAAATAATTAAAGAAAGTTCGAAATTTGCAATTCATCTGGATGAATCGACTGACATTACAAACTTCGCACAGCTATTGGTATATGTCAGGTATTGTTAAGGTAACATTGTCCACGAAGATTGACTATTTTGTCGGTTGTTAGATGGACCTACAGCTGGTGAGGCAATTTTTCAAAAAGTGAATGAATTTTTCAAGGAAGTAGGGCTCGAATGGAATAACTGTGTTGGAGTATGTACCGACGGCTCAGCGGTAATGACAGGAAGAATAACGGGATTTCAGGTAAAAGTTCAATCTGCAAGCCATAGGCCTACTACTTCCGCTCATTGTATGATTCGTTGAGAGGCACTAGTGGCCAAGAAAATTTCTACAAATCTGAATACTGTACTACAAGATGCGGCTAAGGTTATCAATTTTATTAAAAGGTGTGCGCTTAATAGTCGCCTCTTTGCAAATGTATGTGATGAAATTTAATACAATTTCAGAACACTTTCACTGCATACAAAAGTGCGATGGCTGTCAAAGGGACGAGCATTGAGACGGCTATTAGTGTTGAAAAAAAAAAGAAGAAACAATACTATCTATTTCTGTCTGAAAGTAACTCTGAATATGTCAATTTCTTTAACAATGAAAATTGACTGTGCAAATTATGCTATCTATCAGATTTATTTGAGAAACTCATCGAACTTATATGTCTTTCCAAGGGGAGAGCACGAATATTTTTAAACTGAAAGATAAAATTCAGGCTTTCATGAAAAAATGGCACATTTGGAAGAATAGAGTAGGAAAGGAGTTATTTGAAATGTTTTCATACACAGAGGATTTTATTGTTGATAATATGCTTAGCTTTGACTTGACTAAGCAGATAATAATTGATCATTTGGTATGCTTGGAAAACAATTTTCATAAATATTTTCTACCGGAATTAGACAATCAATTAGATTGGATTCAAAACCCTTTTATCGTGGAGATGGGAAATATGAAGCATCTCTCGTTGAAAGCCCATGAAAAATTTGCAGACCTTTCATGTGATTCAAACCTCAATCTTGAATTTTCAAGGAAAAACTTAAACACTTTTTGGCTGGGTGTTAAAGCAACATTTCTAATATTGTCGAAGTTAGCGATGGCAGCTCTTCTGCTATTTATTACTAACTATTTGTGCGAATCAGCATTTTCGACAATGACAACAATTAAAACCAAATACCGCTAAGTCTTGAGAACATTGAGATCACTATGGGACCAGCAATGACAAATATTAAGCCACAATTTGAGTTATTGTGTCAGAATAAGCAATCACACCCATCCCATTATAGGTAAACGTATTCTTATCTTTTGTCAGCCGTCAGTAAAATTTTCTTTGGTATATTCAAATTTGATATTTCAAATTAATTAATATGACTTTTTTATTTTGCATTTTCTTACTTATATTTTGCATGTCAATATACTATATACACAAATTTTTTAAATAATAAATTATTTGAAGAAATTTTCATCTTTGATATTTTCATTCACTATTTTTTCGTCAACAAAATTCTTTAATGATAAAGCTATACTTATATTTAAGTTACTTAATTTTTTCGCTCAAACATGGTTCCATCAAAAGGGGTTCACGCAAAAAAATACGCGCACAAACTGGTAAATTGACTATATACAGTGTTACTACCAATTGCATTTATGGCATTGAGTGAAGGGTCGTGAAAAAATGTATCTGATCCAAAGGGGTCGCAGATGAAAATAGGTTGAGAAGCCTTGTTCTAGACACTCGAGTAAATACTCACTTCACGGCCCTTGTTATTATTTTATATTTTATTTTCTACCAGCTAATTGATAATCGACCTTATTGACTGGCATGTTTTACGTGTTATTTCTATTTAAAACACTTAATCTAGTAGAGCTCATTTTTCAAAAACTGTATCAGATTGCTACTTAAAAATGACCTTAATGGTTTAAATGTTTCATTCACATGCGTTTTCAACACAAAATATTTGTTGTTAAGAACAAAATCGAAAAGCTTGCTTAATAAAAAAATCACATTTCGGATTCTTTTTAAAAGTAGGCTACGGAGAAAATCATTAATCCTTTATTTTCGGTGATCCTATCCCCAAAATCGCAGATAATAAATTAAAATAAGTAACAAAATAGAAAATATATAAATAAACCTTAATAATTACTATGCGTTGATGATCCTAATCATCCTATAGTCTAATATAAAGTTTATTTGCTCCTAATATATCTATAGTTCATCTACTATTAGATGTACGGGATTTAAAATAAAATGACACTACAATAATATCATAAATGACCTGCATTCCAAACAACATTTTCTAAACAATACGCCATTATGTTTTGTTCATTTTTAATGTCACATAAATTTTAATTGTAGTAAAAGAGATCACTAAATAAATTACACAATTACAAGAGTTTCTCATAGTACGTCAAATAAGTTTTGATATTGGTACTCCAGCTTAACATAATGTTTGTTGGACCACTGCCCAAATTAAATAACATTTCACTTTAAAATAGTAAATAAAATTTTTTGATTTCTCTTTTTATAAACTGTGTGAAACATCTTAAAACGCATACTTTTGTATTGATTGTACATTAGTCAGACAACATGATGAAACCTGAAGATTATGTAGCTGTATGTCAATTGTCAATATCAGTGCCGACAGGAAGAGTTTATGTTTGAACTTTAAGTATCGGATTTCATTGCAAGCCGCCAAACACCCGAGTAATTAGTTTCCTTCCAACCGATACTCACGGGACTATTCAAGTAAATACTAAATACCCAGTTCTAAGAAATACTCCATACTCGATTGTACTCGCCTACTCGGACAGAAGCTAAATACTAACTTTGACCATAGTTGGAAAGTGAAAAAATATCGGTCCATCAAGACATTGTGAATATCAGTCACAGTGAAAAGTCACTGGTATAAATCACCGATATTTTAAAATCACAGTCACTCTATTCACTGATATCGTAAAATTCCTGTTTCGCCTATCTCTACAAACTAATGTTTAACATATTTATTAGGACAAAGCTAACAAAATTAACACTTCATAATTTATATTTATCATTAAGATACCTACTTAAAACTTAACATAATTTTTCATTTATTGATAAATTAAAGTTTTAATAATATTTATCAAATAAACAAATATTTATAAGAAAACGTAACTCTAAACAACGCAAATTATCATAATTCAATACACAAGTTGGTTAATATTTATGTTTGCATATTTCTTTTGTTTTCATTGTTTATTAGTTAATCAAAATGATACAAATTACAAATATTGGTATTGTTCATTTTGTGGACTTCTTAAGTGTGTATTGGTAGTAAAAATAATAGTAAATATAGATTTATTGCAATGAAACAAAGCAAATAATTGTATACGTTTTATTTTACATGTGCTGTTCCCAATGTTTGATCTTCTTTAAAAAATATAAGGAATGATGCGGAAGTACTGTATCATGTATTTAACTAAAGATTAAAATCATAAAAAATTTAAAATCAACACTATACCCACAAGGAAATGGCAAATTCAAAGGTACAACACAGCTATTATAGTCATTTGAGATTATTCTGTCACCACTTTTAGAAAACTCAATAAAATCTAAGTCGAAATGTAAACATACTAACAACACATGGTTGTTCCATGATCCCTTACGATATTACATTATTTTATTTTATGTATGTGAAATTGTTTATTTTCCTAATATTACAAGTGATACTTATTTATTAGGAAATGGGACAGTAGCAAGGTTAGAGGAAGGTTATGTTAAGCTAGGTTGGAAAGTATCCTTAATTTAATATGTGCACATTATTTAACGTTAAAATATATATTATTTTAATATTTGACTTTCAGTTGAGTGAGTTCCGGGTGTGTGCCTGTTTTCGTCCTAATTTTTATTATGTTTTAATCCAGTGCTAATGGATCCTTTTGTGAGTTTGTTGGATGTAAAATCGTTAGTGAATGTGCAAGAGTAAGGTTGGATCAGAAAAGATAAACCATTTCCATCATTTTGTTTGTTGCGAAAATGAGATTATTGTGGTCGATTCAGAAGATTATCGTACATTAATCGACTTTATAGTATTCTAGTAATGATTATGTAGTGACATTTGAGAGTTTACAATAATATTAACTGTTCCTTCATCAATCGTGTGAGTTTGGTTTTTAACTGTTCACTATAAGCAATGTTTCGTAATAGTCTTGAATTTGGTATAACTGGGTTCCCCAAATTTTTGTGAGTGTATTGATAGTTTAAATTGTGATTTTTGGGTTTTATATAAAGGAAAAGTACACCTAAGCGCTACGGTTCTTAGGTTGCGTTCCAAAAAATATAATAATAATAATTTGATTTTGGTTTATGACAAATATTCAAGAACAACATATATTATACTATAAACGAATCTATTAAAGCACTATTTTATTAATTTTAGCCAAAAAAGTTTTTTTCTATAAAAACTCCAAAAATACTGGCGCTATCTCTCATTTAGCCTACTTCCACTCCACCACAGGGAAAAGATTTGATATCTCACCTCAGTTTTAATCTCAAATTCATCTTCATTCTGAGGCTCTGTCTTAATAGGTTCAACAATTTCTTCCTTCACGAGAGAAATATCACAAGTCTCCATTTTGCACATAGATCACAGATAGCACATATAGATAATAAACTGGAACATTATTTCAATCAAAGCTAAAATGTTGGCAGAGCGTTTTCCTTTTAAGTGCTGCGACCTACAGTTAATTTCAAGACTAGTAAGCTAATAATTCTGTGTGCAGTCATGGTAGATCCATTTAAACTTAATTTGCCATTTATCATTATATTCAGTTTTATCACTTAAATTTGTCACTAAGATCTGGGAAATTTGTTGATTGAGGGTATTTCATTTATAAATAATAGCCCACTGAAAAAAATGAGATATATCATGTAGACTTATTTTATTTTAACAATAATGAGTATATAGGTATATAAATGTATTAGTAAGACTATTGCCCAGACTACAGACATAATGTCACTCAGTGGCGTCGCTTCAGGGCAAGCAAGGCTTGCCTTTGATTGAAGATATGTAATTATTTTATTTTATGTTATGTTTGCAAAAAAATTGTTTTGCCTGGTAATCATTTAAATGTAATTCAAGCATCAGTGGGTTTGAAAAAAAAATCCCATACATGGCAGTGACTGTAATATGCATGCAAGACGTGCACTATTCCATCTAATGGTGGTTGAAAGTCCGTATTTGCCCGACTTTCATCCCATTGCTCTAGCATGTGTAGTTCTTATTTGTGACGTCATAGATAACGTAGGGGCGAGAAGGGGAAGAGCTGCGGATGTCAGGTAAAAATGTAAGCAGCTGAGTTACGACTTCTCTTGCCCGAAAGGTGACGACTAGAACCGAAGTCACTACCCCTCTCTTCCTCTTTAATAACATAAGAGGGATGGTATGGCATGAAAGGAGAAATTAATATATTATTGTCAAGTTACCGTGCCTACAAATCTTTAAGCCCAGTACACCCAACACAACTTCTTGTACATAAAGTTGTACAAGAAGTTGCAGCCTGAAGATATTGTCGTGTGAACACCAAAACTTGTACGAAATCTGCTTTTCACAACTTATTGTATACAATTTTAGGAAAGAGAACGCGTCCCATATCAGCCATTTTTCTTGTAAAACTTTAGAGTTGTAAACACAAAAACTTTGTCTGCTAGAGAGTAACTTAAAAAAAAAGAAAGTGATTGTAATAAAAACAGCTAAATGCTTGAAAAAAAAATATAATTGAAGGAGGTTATACCCCAAATATAAAGGTTTTCAACTGTTTTAATTTCATTTTTAAATAACAAAACATATTTTTTATTTTTATAATATTTAGGAATGACTAAGAAATTATTTACATTAAATACCCATATTTTCCAAATAATTCAGTCGTTATTTTTCCATAAAAAGGGCAAAGATTCCATGTTTTTTTCCCCCAAATATTGTATGCAATCACAAATGCCGTGTGAACAGTCATTGGCTAAAATTTATATGCGATCCATGTGACCAAGATATTGTACAATTTCTTACACAACTTTTTGTACAAGAAGTTGTGTCGTGTGTACTGGGCTTTTGAGTTTTGTAGAGTTTACTGTAGCAGATGCTTTTGTTTTGATGTGTGTATCAGTGAAAGCTAACAAACGAAAGTTTATAAGTATATGTTTATAGTAAGCTATAACACAATAACGTAAATCAGAAAACAGAAGGACGCCCAAAGCAACAAATATCATTAAAAAGAAGCTTCCAAATAGCTTCTTGAAGCATAAATAAATTTTTTTAAATTTCCGGGACCCCCTCTTTTAAGCTTGGGGGCACACCTTCCAAGCTTGCCTAAGAATTTTGGTCACGAGACGCTACTGTGCTTGCCTTTGATTGAAGATATGTAATTATTTTATTTTATGTTATGTTTGCAAAAAAATTGTTTTGCCTGGTAATCATTTAAATGTAATTCAAGCATCAGTGGGTTTGAAAAAAAAATCCCATACATGGCAGTGACTGTAATATGCATGCAAGACGTGCACTATTCCATCTAATGGTGGTTGAAAGTCCGTATTTGCCCGACTTTCATCCCATTGCTCTAGCATGTGTAGTTCTTATTTGTGACGTCATAGATAACGTAGGGGCGAGAAGGGGAAGAGCTGCGGATGTCAGGTAAAAATGTAAGCAGCTGAGTTACGACTTCTCTTGCCCGAAAGGTGACGACTAGAACCGAAGTCACTACCCCTCTCTTCCTCTTTAATAACATAAGAGGGATGGTATGGCATGAAAGGAGAAATTAATATATTATTGTCAAGTTACCGTGCCTACAAATCTTTAAGCCCAGTACACCCAACACAACTTCTTGTACATAAAGTTGTACAAGAAGTTGCAGCCTGAAGATATTGTCGTGTGAACACCAAAACTTGTACGAAATCTGCTTTTCACAACTTATTGTATACAATTTTAGGAAAGAGAACGCGTCCCATATCAGCCATTTTTCTTGTAAAACTTTAGAGTTGTAAACACAAAAACTTTGTCTGCTAGAGAGTAACTTAAAAAAAAAGAAAGTGATTGTAATAAAAACAGCTAAATGCTTGAAAAAAAAATATAATTGAAGGAGGTTATACCCCAAATATAAAGGTTTTCAACTGTTTTAATTTCATTTTTAAATAACAAAACATATTTTTTATTTTTATAATATTTAGGAATGACTAAGAAATTATTTACATTAAATACCCATATTTTCCAAATAATTCAGTCGTTATTTTTCCATAAAAAGGGCAAAGATTCCATGTTTTTTTCCCCCAAATATTGTATGCAATCACAAATGCCGTGTGAACAGTCATTGGCTAAAATTTATATGCGATCCATGTGACCAAGATATTGTACAATTTCTTACACAACTTTTTGTACAAGAAGTTGTGTCGTGTGTACTGGGCTTTTGAGTTTTGTAGAGTTTACTGTAGCAGATGCTTTTGTTTTGATGTGTGTATCAGTGAAAGCTAACAAACGAAAGTTTATAAGTATATGTTTATAGTAAGCTATAACACAATAACGTAAATCAGAAAACAGAAGGACGCCCAAAGCAACAAATATCATTAAAAAGAAGCTTCCAAATAGCTTCTTGAAGCATAAATAAATTTTTTTAAATTTCCGGGACCCCCTCTTTTAAGCTTGGGGGCACACCTTCCAAGCTTGCCTAAGAATTTTGGTCACGAGACGCTACTGATGTCACTGTATTATTATTATTATTATTATTATTATTATTACTACTACTACTACTACTATAGGGCTAAGAATTAAAAGGCGGAAAAGAAATAATCTACTGAACTATGTCCTAGCAATATCAAAATTAGTAAACAGAAATAAAGTTGTTTATTGAACAAATAATGAAAATATAAAAGCAATGTCTGAGTTTGGACAAAATCATAAAATAGTCATATATATTACCAAAACAGATCGCTTATGATACACTATATTAAGTGGTGAAACAGACTTTGGAGCACTATCATAGTGCCATTATTTTCACGACAAGGTCACTCGTACCACAACACACACACCTCTTTAATAAACAACGTGACGTCGCTATTTTTACTACCAACATGTGAATAATTAGAAATAAATAACTTTTTTTAGCATCATGTTTTACTACGCGTTCGGGTTATACGCTTGTGTACAAACTACGCTAATGGTTTTTATGGATTAGTAAGGTTATATTAATAGGAAATGTAACCACATTTGCGGGAGGGAGAGTGGTGAACCATGAGGGAAAACCACCCTCAGTACACCCAACCAAGATTCGAACCTCGATCTCCCCGTCATTGGCAGTCTAGCCTTCTGCAAGTGTAGTACGTTAGATCACGCAGCCACCGAAGTGGGTGACATTATATTAAATCAGAGGAGTAAGGTGTCAATAGATTAATATGGGTTGAATACACAGAGGCTTAAAACTTTTAGAACTTTATTTAGTATAACATTAGTTAGTAATTAGTATTATCAATAAATCGTTAATTACGGGTGAAGTGCCTTCTAAACTTAAAATTGCCAACATAATGCTAAAACATAAGAGTAGGTATGGGCACTATCGAATGAAAACTATCGAATAATTATATTTATAGACTATCAACCTATTCACTAGTTTAGAAATGATTTGAATGAAAATTATTCAAATCCATCCGTGTTGATGCTGATCAATAGTCAACATTATATCTTTGAATATCTAAACTGTCATATTTACACAAAATTTTCGTTTCTTCAAGGTCCCTCACGGGGGAACAGTGATATGCTCTTTGTTGCTGATCAATATTCACCCTTGTGAATTCGAATGCATACTTTGTTAGCCTTATGGAAAATATTCATGGCATTTAAGGTTATTGTTATAAATCATGCCTAAAATAAAAGAGAAGTTTTATACAACCAAATAGGAGCAAGAGGAATATAAATTGACCTATGGAATGATCGTGATGGATGGAGATTGGGTATCGGTATCGTAAGATGGTGAATATCACTAGATCTACTATGGAATGTTGTTTTAGAAATTCTCCCCAGTGAGATCTATATACATATACATATGCTAATGGAAGGACATAAACACATAATTTACGATTGAGGGAACCGTGACATTCACTATTATCATAAAAATTTGCCTAAGGACTACTCCAATAGCCTCCACAAGTATCAAAATGAAAAAAAAATGGGACTAACACTATTTTAAGTGACTGTTAAAAGAGTATAGTTTTCAAAAATTCTTCAAACGAAGACCACTATATATTATATGTAGCTTCTAGAAGCATCCAATTTTCTAACTTTAACTGGGCGAGGGAAGGTAGAAAGTTCCTTAAAACCTTTTTGTGACTCAAATAAAGTTTCACCAATTGTGTGTAAAATAATGTTCGTATTTATTTGGGTTAACACCATGTCATAAACTTAGGATGTATAAAATATGCCTCTCCCCCCTCTCAAATTAAATTCTCCCTACGCCCTTGGCATCAAGTCATATTATTTGCAGCTGTCACTTTTGATTGATATTATCAATACCTATAAATAACAACAATATAGTTAAAATTTTATTGGAAGCAAAAATATATGTTTGTGTTTTTAAAACGAGCTTCCTATGAAAATTAAGGTATAGTATAAGACGTGCTGTCATGGTTTAATTCATCTGCAAATCGTGTTTTGAGGTAATTTTGGTGTTTAGAAAGTATACATTAAAAAACACATATCACATAAATAGGCAGATCACAATTTAGATACTAAGAACATATCTGTAAACACAAATGAAAATTAAGGACTGAAAACTTTAATAGCTCATTTTTTTTGTAAAAATGTGCTTTCGACTAATTTAAGTTGAAACTAAAATAAATGCGAAAGTACATTTTTGAGAATCTCAGCGGCTAGCGATCCAATATTCCCCTTTAAATAACTGTCATTTTTCCGCCACGCCATTGTCCAAGGATTCCGTCCCCCCCCCCTACACACACTTCCTTTCCCCTTGGGGAACGGACTTCCCGTATCCCGGAAGTACGAACTCCTGATTCCGTTTCCCTTCCGTTCGCATTGTTGTATGAAAGATAGAAGAACTTGCAAGGGTAAGCAGCGCTGTATGTATAAAGGTAGCAGAACCGACTGGGAACAACTGTGTCACAAATACAGGTTTGTTCGTGGTAGCTATATTTTAATCATGACTAGTATAGGTAGAAAATTATCTGTATCATTAGATTTTTGTAATAAGCGGGGAGTTGTATCTGAATAATATGTTGTCTTGGTGTTTTATATATGAAAATGAGATAGGAATGGGAAGGTCATGTGAGGCGCTTGTTAGCTGTCACGAAGAGAAACAGGATTAGGGATGAAGTTATTCGGGAAAGAGTAGGAGTACAGAGAGTACATGAAATTGTAGAGGAAGCAAGACTGAGATGGTATATTCATATAATGAGGATGGAAAAAAGAGAGGCTGACCAAAAGAAATATGCCAAAGAAGTAGGTATGTAGGAAAAATACCGTAAGGGAGGCCGAGAAAAATATGGGAGGAACAGAGAGCAAAAAGTGTTCAAGTTAGAAGAGAAGAATGGTAGCATTTAAAGGAGGTAAAATGGTGGAAGGATAAAGGAAGATGGAGGAATTTTACTATAAACTGACACGGCCACTGGCTGGAAACATTTGATGATTGTGGACGAAAATTTAATGATATTTCTCCGTATCTTCTATCATTTTTGTTCTTGTCTAGTAACAATAAATAAAGAAATCTTACATTATAATATTATTTTTTTCCTGCACAGTATATTAACTAAATCACTAAAAAAAGCTATGATGTAATCATGATATTTTACCTTAGGTTCTTGTTGAGCGTTTCCCTCGGGAACAAGGACTTGTAATCAGGTTATCAGAGGGGGCATAAAACTAGAGTCAGTATCACCAAGACAAATATGTAATTATGAACAAATTATGGTATCTACGAGTAAAAGTATCAATCAAACAATTAGTATTTGTATCAAAAAGGGGAAATAATGATAGCAAAGTATCGACATTTTTCACATAATATGAAGAGTACAAGGAAAGGAGAAGAAAGGGCAATATTAACTTAAGTTTAACTAGTGCTGCCATCTGTTCAACAATTATGAGACCTTTCTAACGCACTTAAATTATGGTTAAAAGAGGCCTTTGTCGTATTTATACTATTATTTTAAAAATAAAGTGTTTCCTGGGGTTCTTGTGAGGTTTGAGATATAAAAGTGTTTCTTGAGGTTCTCGTGAGGTTTGAGAAATGAATGGGTTTTTTTCCCCATGAAACATGTGTGTATTGTGACTTTTCTCCCTTTCCCCCTGTATCTCTCATAATTATATATAATTAGAGGATATATATTAATATTAAAATTATAGCATCAAGATACTTTTATACAATACAAAAAATATTATTTTGAGGTCATGCTTGATAAAATTTTACTATTTTTATTGTTATTTTATATAATTATTGATAATATCTATCAAAAGTGACAGTTGCCGATTGCATGACTCGACGTATGAATATATGTATGCATGTATGTATGATGAGTGTGCCAAGCTGGTCGGTGGCTATAGTTGGGTGTGCGTTTACCATCCAAAGCTAGATTTATTTCTACATCTATATGTATTTTGGCGCCACATTGTTTTAAAATCCTCTCTCCAAGCAAATTCCCCTGAATATAATCACAGTTCAAACTTTGTTTAGTTGTTTTATTAAATTAGATTAGGTAGCCTTTTTTTGTTCCTTATCTTAATACCCATCAGAGAAAAAAACGCATTTAACTACGCCAGTGGCGTAGGTACGAGGGAGGCGAAATTTATAAAAAATGAATTTGCATTTACGTGAGGGTATAGTGGGAAACATTCTGAAAAAAAAGGTCGTGGGGTATTGTTCTCGCCTCAGGACCCGATGTTCGTGGGTTCAGACCCAGCCGGGGTCGACGGATTTTTCTTGAGTGATAAAAATCAATATCACAATTTTCTTAAGAGGAGAAGTAAAGCCGTCGGTTCAATGTAGATTGTGGACATATAAAAGAACCCTGCAAGGCATTGGGAAAATACCTTTACCTGTGAAATTAGTAGCTCCTTTCGTTCTCGCTCAAATAAATTCTCGTGTGCTGATATACATTTAGTTCAGAAAGTGCACGTTTAATTCTTTAAAAAATAAAATAGCTCACAGTTTATCCGACCAAGATTTGAACCCTGATCTTCCCAGTCGGTTCTAACTCGTGAATAACGCCCCAGACATTAAGACCACCAACACATGTGGTCTGGAAGTTTCTCCGCTCTTTGATCGAACCAGACAGATAAATCACTCCCATCTTGTTTACATGACACTGTAAACACTGTGTAAGGTATGGAGGGATATTGTTTTCCCATAAAGATGAGCAGTATGTACACGGTTAAAAAGGACATTATAAACATGGTTAAGCGGGATACTATATACACGGTTAACAGAGACACTCTCTACATGGTTAACAAAGACACACCATGCACGGTTAAAAGGGACACTATATACACGATATACTATATACTGGGGATAGAGGAGTCAGGAGCACTGGGGATAGAGGAGTCAGGAGCTATGAGGCAGGAAGAGTCAGGAGCACTCTGACTTGAGGATTCTGGAGCACCGGGAATGGAGGAGTCAGGAGCATGTTAACTGATGGTCTGGAGGAGTTAGGGGCATTGGGGCTGGAGGAGTCAGGAACATTGTGGCTGGAGGAGTCAGGAGCACTGGGTCTGGAGGAGTCAGGAACACTGTGGCTGGAGGAGTCAGGAACACTGTGGCTGGAGGAGTCAGGAAAACTGGGGCTGGAGGTGTCAGGAACACTGTGGCTGGAGGTGTCAAGAAAACTGGGGCTGGAGGAGTAAGGAAAACTGTGGCTGGAGGTGTCAGGAACACTGTGGCTGGAGGAGTTAGGAACACTGGGGCTGGAGGAGTCAGGAAAACTGTGGCTGAAGGTGTCAGGAACACTGTGGCTGGAGGAGTCAGGAGCACTGGGGCTGGAGGTGTCAAGAACACTGTGGCTGGAGGAGCCAGGAACACTGGGGCTGGAGGAGTCAGGAAAACTGTGGCTAGAGGTGTCAGGAACACTGTGGCTGGAGGATGTCAGGAACACTGTGGCTGGAGGAGTAAGGAAAACTGTGGCTGGAGGTGTCAGGAACACTGTGGCTGGAGGATTGAGGAACACTGAAGCTGGAGGAGTCAGGAACACTGGGGCTGGAGGAGTTAGGAACACTGTGGCTGGAGGTGTCAGGAAAACTGTGGCTGGAGGAGTAAGGAAAACTGTGGCTGGAGGTGTCAGGAACACTGTGGCTGGAGGAGTCAGGAACACTGGGGCTGGAGGAGTCAGGAAAACTGTGGCTGGAGGAGTCAGGAACACTGTCGCTGGAGGAGTAAGGAAAACTGTGGCTGGAGGTGTCAGGAACACTGTGGCTGGAGGAGTCAGGAACACTGTGGCTGGAGGTGTCAGGAACACTGTAACTGGAGGAGTCAGGAACACTGTGGCTGGAGGAGTCAGGAACACTGTGGCTGGAGGAGTCAGGAACACTGTGGCTGGAGGTGTCAGGAACACTGTAACTGGAGGAGTCGGGAACACTGTGGCTAGATAGAGGTTGATTGCTCTGATATTCGATCAGAAATTGCTCCAACTCAAGTGAAAGTGACAGCATGAATCACAATTTTGATGTCAGAAGTTCATCCTTGACAAAATTGCTTAATATTTGAAAATTATCATATTTTGGAGAATACTTGTTAGAGAAAAAATACTGTTTTAAATACGGCAGCATTGACATTGCTCTCTCTAACACCCTTGGTACCCATCTAATAGAACAAAACTTCATCAGGAAAAGAGATGATCCTTTTATTCTTTGTTAGTGTGCACGTCTTGTTGGAAAATCTTTAAATAAATAATATAGTGAACGCAAAAACTGATTAATAGTCCAACTAGCTATCATGTGCTTTTTTGTAAGCACCATGGACAATGTGTAACGAACAAGTTCCAAATTCCAGTAACTCAGGATATTATGGAGAATCTTCCTTCAAGTGACTTTTGAGCTAACTTAAAAATTTGAGGTTTACATTTGGTCCATCCATGGAAACTTGAAGCATTTTTTTTAAGATCCAAGCCCTCGTATTTAAGTGCACATATAAAGTTCATTAATATATCTTGAGCTGTTGCATGACCTAAAAAGCAAGATGTTCAATATCTTGTATGAATTTCATTTTCACTCTAGAAACGAACAACAACATCCATCTGGGTCTACTCAGTCACAGTATTTATTCTTTCATGAATGAAATACAATAAAATGAGGTTTGCTTAACCATATTTGAAAGTTCGCTTTTGAAAAAAGGACTTAGTCCATACACGATGGCATACCCAAGTTTATCTTTATGCATTTGAAATTTCTGGTCAATATCACTATAGGGAAACATTACTTTAAAAATATCACTATAAGCAGAAAAACTTCTAGCAGAAGAATGTGTCATTACTTGATTAATAGCTCACAATATTTCAGCACTCGTATATCAAAGTTAGTTTTACACAAAGAACAATGGCCTATACTTTTATCACAATCCACTGTTTGTAGCCACAACCAATCTTTAAACAATGTACTGTCCAACCAATCATCTTTAAAAGAGGTTTTCCCTATAAGTTTACTAATTTATTCTTAAACACAAAGGTCACAAGATAAACAAGTGGGATCTGCAGAATACTCGCACCAGGACTAGCTTAGGAAGGGTAGTTTTTCTTTTGGGCTGATTGAGGGTGAGGAGTGAGAGGGGGGGATGAAGTGAAGAACACAATAAATACTGTACTGTGCCATTGGAATGTCAAGGTCAAGCAGGTACACCAATAGTTTGTGTTACCACCCACTCTACTACCTCTTTGCTACGGCCACTCTAGACTAAAAGGAAGAGGGGGTAATCTAACATGGCAAAGA